>PVIU01002497.1:0-170786 GCA_004026605.1 Ondatra zibethicus | reverse complement strand
TAAATACTGCCTGGCCCATTATCTCCAGCCCCTTATTGGCTAACTCTCACATATTATTTTAGCCCATCTCCATTAATGTGTATCGCCACTTGAGTTGTGGCTTACCGGCATGAGTCTAACCAGTGTCCATCTTGTGCTGGAGAAGCATGGCGTCTGCCCCACTGCCTTCTCTCTCACAGCATTCTGTTCTGTCTACTCCACCCACCTAAGGGCTGTCCTACCAAAAGGCCAAGGCAGTTTTCTTTATTTAACCAATGAAGGCAATATACAAACAGAAGACCCTCCTACACCAGTCACTGGCTTTCTAGGTCAGCCTTGTTTCCCTTGCCAACATGTCATCCAGCCTCATCCACATTGCTGCCCATGGCAGGATGCCCTTCTCATTCAGTTGCCATCTCTCCTCTTATTTCATTGTCTAAATGCGTATTTCATGCCCTTCCTAATCCTGCCACTAGCAAGGAGAAATGGATTCACATGATTGCTTCAGACCAGTGGCTGAGAAAAGGACTCCTTCCTCAACTAAAGCGCTTATGGGGGTGGAGAGGTGCTTAGACAAAACTGCAAAGGAAGACAGGAAGATTGTCAGGACCCCTGAACTGTAAAAATCAGGGGGAAATGTTTAAGGCGTATGGAAGAAGTTGTTTATTTTTAGCCTCTGTACATTGCAATGTGATATTTGGTGCCTGAATCAATAGCTGTCCTGGGGCCAAGAGTGTAGCTGAGGATCAGAGCAGCATGGCACACACAGCATGAAAGGATGAAAATGATGGTTTGATCAGAACTACACAATTTGGGAAATCCCCTATTTCATCCTGCTTGTTGCAGAAGATGGCACCCCCTTGTTGCTTGACTGGCATGCCTTAGGTTTTTGGTAATGTACCATGTAACACATTCTAGGCAGAACACAAATTTTGTTCATTATCTGTAGATTTGCATTGGAGTGGAGATAAACATGTCTTGCTTTGTTTTCTAATTTTTTATTACTTTACATAGTACTTTGTGTGTGTGTGTGTGTGTGAACATGTGCACACATGCCATAGCAAACATGTAGCAGTCAGAGGACAATTTGTTCGAGTCATTTCTCCCCTTCTATCATGTAGGGCCCAGGGAATCCACTTGGCAGCAAGTCCTTTCACCTGCTGAGCTATCTCAACAGCCCCTTGTTTTTGAGAATGGCTTAGTTATATAGCTCAGGCTGGCTACAACTCAAAATCCTGTTGTCTCAGCTTCCAAGTGCTGGTATTGCAATTGCATGCCGCCACAACAAGCCAGACATGTAGTTTCACAGAGAGGGTTTAATATTAGGAAGTAGTCAAAGTATATTTAAAGTATTCAAACAGAATTGTACTTGCTTGATTGTACAGAATAATTACCGATAAAATGATATGTTGCCAAAGGGATAGAGAGATACCTAAGTGGTTAAGAGCATTTGTTTTTCTTTTTTTTTTGTGGAGGACCCAAGTTTGGTTCCTAGCACCCACACAGTGGCTTACAACTGCCTGTAACTTCAGTTCCAGGGGATCTAATGCCTTCACAGGTCCCATGTATGAACATGGTATACACGCATATGTACAAGAAAAAAACATACACATACGATGAAAATAAATAAAAATTTAAAAACATGTTGGTTTCTTTGTGATGCTCAAAGTCTTGTCTGTATTTTATTGATTAAAAGCTTGATCTAGACCAAGAGTGGAGGTCCCAAACGATCATAAAGAAATATCACGTTTTTGAAAAGACTCAAAAGTGCACAAAATGACGTCTTTGAAAGAGAATGTACAGGGGCTCTCAGTTCTCTTATTGTAGAGAGATGGAATGTTGTAGATCCAGAGTTAACCTAATCTCTTGACAGTTTTAGTTTCTGAACAGCCATTCAGTGCCTACCTCCATGTTTCTCCTGAAATCCATTCTTTTCAGCCCTGGCATTCTGTGATCCCAAACTACAGCAAAGACTTCCCTATTTTGTTGTAACCTACCTGTCTGATGTCTCCACTAATGTATTTTTAAAATGCTTTGATTTATTTCTTCATTGTATTCTGTTAATAGAAAAACTTCACAAAATGGTTACCATGTTGATATATGGAATTTGAGGCAACCTTAATTCATGTTCCTTAGACCGGGCTCATTAATATTTGGCTTCAGAATAGTAATAACAAATTAAATAATAAAATTACTTATAGTATAATAAGTTAATTGGAATGGATAATATTTGGCTCCTCATGATTTTGCATTGACAAGGACAATAACTGAATCATCAGCCCATGCTTGTCACTTTAAGGTCAGGTCATGTGATATAGGTATGTGGCATGGCCAAAAATAGGGGGCTGATGTCATTGACTTTAAAGCTTGTGATGCACTGAGTGAGGGCATTAGGCTTTGGAACTGTTCAGTAGTTGATGGGACAGGAAATCAAACTTAATTTGATTAGGTGGATCTGGACAATCCACAAAGCTTTGTTTTTCTCATTTATAAAATGAAATAATAATAGCAGTCATTAGACGACTACAGGAAATAGTGAGAGCAACCAAAAGGCGACTGAACTCTGGCAAGCACTCAGTAAATAGTAGTCATTTTTGCAGGGAACTTGGCTTCTTACAAGGGGTAGCTGCTTGGGAACTCTCCATGCTGCCTGGGAAACAAAGGAAACAGCTGGCCGACCATCTAATTTGCTCTGACATCATGCTCCTACTTTAAGGAGGCCAGAACCCATCTGTGACCACAGCAATGGACATTTTTTATAATTTCAGAGGACATTATTGACTTTTTGCTAAAGATCTCCGAGGCCACAGAGCTTCCAGCAACTAAGAACTCTATGTACCAGGATTTTCTGTAGTTACTTGATCGCCTGGGAAGCCTGTCTATTTCAGTAGTGAGATGGATAGACTTGCCTTTGTCAGGTTCTGAGTATGCCTCTGCATAAAACAATGCAGGAACTACCAGATTAGGAATCCATGTTCAGGAGGCACAAGCAAACAACAACAGGACCACTGTCTCAACATCTGCCAGGCCCTAAGCATGCCACACATACATCTTGGAGAAATAGCCAGGTAATACTGGCTATTAATTAAACTCTATTGCACAAATGAGGCAGAAGAGACTTAGAGACCCAGAGGAAGAAGTATTGTTGTTTGGTTTTGGGCTCTTCTGGGTGCCTGCCACCGAGTTTCCAAATAAACACACACAGAGTCTTATTCTTTCTTATGAATGCTGGGCCTTAGCTTGTCTTACTTCTAGACAGATTTTCTGAAATTAAATTATCCCATCTATCTTTTGCCACTGGGCTTTTATCTTTCTCTATTTCTGTATACCTTTCTTTACTTCTTATTTCATGGCTTGCTGTGTACCTGGGTGGCTGGGCCCTGATGTCCTCTTCTCCTCTTTTTCTTGTTCCTCGATCTTTTTCCCCCCAGATTTCTCCTTCTACTTATTCTCTCTGATTGCCAGCCCCACTTATCCTTTCTCCTGCCTTGCTATTGGCCATTCAGCTCTTTATTAGACCAATCAGGTGTTTTAGGCAGGCAAAGCAACACAGCTTCACAGAGATAAACAAATGCAACATAAAAGAATGCAGCCTATCTTTGTATCATCAAAAGTTCCACAACATAAACAAATGTAACAAGTCTTACAATGTTCTACAACAAAATATCTTGTCCCAGCAGCTTGGCAGAGCATGTGTTCCTCTACTGACTCTATATCATATCATCCTTACATATCCTGACAGCCATCGAATCTCAGGGCCAGTAGTTTGGGTTGGTCTGCCTCTTTGGAGATACTGGGGGAATAGGAGAGACCATCAACTTCTGGACCTTAGAGTTTGACCTTTTCAAGGAAGGTTAACATACTGTCTTGGTTCAGTTCCAGGGTTATGGTAGTGCTGCTTAAGTCCATTAGTTCACCCTAAGCAAAATAAAACTATTACTATTACCTCCCTGCAGGGTTGATATACAAAGTGATGGATAGATACTTAGAAAATGCTGCTATCTGACACTGTTATTCAGTCGACTTCAAGACTGGGGTAAAGCTCAGAGTGGCAAAGTAGAGCACCATGTCAGAGCTATAGGAAATGGCTTCATGTGTGCTGAAGTGGTTCTGAATAGCATTTGGCAAGTTCTTGAGGTAGCAGGGATGGTAGGCACTGTCATCTGCTCATGGATGATGGATTGGGCCGTACAGTCTCTGTAGGGGTAGAGGGGTTTGTTCTGTGCCTAGAAACCCATGCCTTGATAAAATGAAAGGATTCACATGTATAAGCTCAAATACATTCCACATGTAGCAGTGAGTAGCACCCTTGCTGTTAAATGGCTATAAGCATGGACGGGAGACTTAAGGCTAAGTATCTTGTCAGGCTTTTATAAGACACATGCTGCAATTTCTCCCTCTCTTCCTCTGATCCTCCTTCCCTCTCTTCTTGCCTTCTTCCTGCCTTATATTAATTAATAAATATCAATAGTCACATTGTTTATTATTATTATTTCTAGGTATGTAGCCCAAGCTGGTTTTTAGTCCATGATCCTTTTGCATTAGCTTTGTTATGGATAATGAAACTTCATTTTATGCCAGGCATCCATCTTGATACTCACTAAGTGTTTGTCTCTGACTCCAGCACCTGGAAGATAAATTCCCAGTGATCCTGACCTATCTACTTACTATGTATGCTATGACTAACTGTTTTGTTTTGTTTTGGCTTCTGTAAGTTGCTTACACAGGTACCCAGAGACTGTTTTGAGTCACTTTAATCACTTAACTTGGCAGAACAGACCAGTTCTTGCTTGCTCACATAGATTTTGAAGTTCTTCTCATGGTTTCCTCTTTAAAAGTCCTTCCCTACACTCCTCGTTCATGACATGTTGAGACTGGGCTTTAAGCATAGAGTCCTACTAGCAGCTAATCAATAAATCTTTTAATTGTAACTGGATCGAGTCTGTGATCTTTCCCCAGGGGTCACAAACTCCTTAACAGACTCTTTTATAAAATTCCAGGTATACAACACTCTATCCAAATCTGGGGTGGTTTGAATGAAAAATGTTGTCAATAGACTCATTTATTTGGACAGTTGGTTTCCAGCTGGTGGTGCTGTTTGGGGGCTGTTATGGAACTTCAGGACATGAAGACTTGCCGCAGAAAATAGGTCACCGGGGGGAGGACTTTGAGGGTTTATAATTTTGCCTTACTTCCAATTTTTTCACTGTTTCCTGCCTGTGATTGAGGATGTGGTCTCTCAGTTTCCTGCTCCAGACACTTACTGCCTGCTTTTCTGAACTCTGTCTGTATAAGTCAAAATAAAGCTATTTCTATTTATAAGTCACTTTTGGTCATGGTATTTTATCAAAGCAACAAAAAGGAACTAATTCGGAGTCCACATTGCAATTTATTAGTGAATTTTGACTGTCTTGCTTGAGTCTGAAGGAAGGAATTTATCCTCTGCTGGAACTTTGTCTTGGGATTGCAGTAAAAGCCAAAGGGGGCTGGAAAAATGGCTCAGCAGTTAAAAGCGCTCTTCAAAAGGACTCAGGTTTTATTCCCAGCACTCACAGGGTGACTCCAGCTGTCTGTAACTCCATTGCTAGGTGACCCAATGCACTCTTCTGGCCTCACAGACACTGCATGCCCGTGGTGAAAAGACAGACACACAGGCAAATACTCGTAAGTGTAAAACAAACAAACAATGTCTTAAAACCAAATGGAGCTGTTTTACTTATCTCTTAAACAGCTTCTGATTACTTGAAGTATAAATATCCACTGAGATTTGAAGTTTGTATTTATAGAAAAGGGGTTGTTTGTTTTCAGACAGGGTCTAAATAGCCCAGCCTGGTGTGAGACTTGCAATCTTCCTGCCTCAGCTCCCCAAATGCGAGGCCTGCAAGGGTCTGTGCCACCATGCTCAACTGTCTTATTCCTCATCTTCAAAGATAAAGAATGGGCTTGGGGTTTATTCATGTGCTCATTCATCCTTCTATGTAGACTTATTTTTGCCTATTGACATTATTTCAATGCACAGCATTACCTGTTTTCTGCCTTTTCTGGGTACCACGATCATGGTCTGTCTGGTCACCATGATCATGGTCTGTCTGGTCACAGTCCTCATCCTCAAGGTGATGGGTTACTGTGGAGAGAACCAGAATGTGGCACTAATGAATATAAATGGCTGAACATGGGGAATATTATTATGTGTAAACAGTTGGCTTAGATTATTCAAAAAGAGGAGAGATTTAGGTTTCCTGAGGGATCTATGTCTGGAATGATGTAGATTTCCATGGGACTTACTGTGGGATTATGCTCTTGTACACTGTAAAGATTTGTCACTCATATTAGTTTAATAAAACACTGATTAGCCAGTAGCCAGCCAGACTAAAAGAATTCTGGGAAGAAGAAAGGCAGAGTTAGTTGCCAGCCAGATGCAGAGCAAGCAAGATGAGAATACTGCACTCAGAAAAGGTACCAAGCCACGTGGCTAAACATAGATAAGAATTATGGGTTAAATTTTGTTGTAAGAGCTAGTTGGTAGTGAGCCAGAGCAATAGGCCAAATTGTTTGTAACTATTATAAGCCTCTATGTGTTTATTTTGGACTGAATAGCTGCGGGACCGAGCAGACAGAAATGTCCATTTACAAATGGTGGCCAGTGTAGGGTCATTTGTCAAGATGGTAGGAAGCAACCAATCTAGAAATTTGTAAAGATGAAGAAAATGACAAATAGGAAAGGGCTCTGTGAACATCTATGTAGCATTCCTCTGTCAAGTGTACTTATCGCTATTTGCACACAGACATTATTTTACGAGGAGGGCACAGCTTACACCAAGGTCCTGAACCTGGACAGAGGAATTCCTGATGAAATCAGCAAGCACAGTAGGTGGCTATGATCGGGCAGAGTCTTGAGAGGGAGCAATGGAGAAATGAGGTTCACAGGAGGCTGGCCTGGCATAGACTTGGCCTCCAAAGCCACACTGAGGTACTTGGTATTGGTCCTGTAGCCTTCAGGAACCCAAGGAAAGTTTCTGAGCAAATATACTCTAAACTGAACATAATTAATCCAGTGGCCTGGATCAGATGAAGCTGGAGATGGGAAGTTTAGCCTTCTTGTTGAAGGGTTGTATGTTGTATGTTGGGGGGGAGAAAGAGTGACAGCCATGGCAAACTGTGACCAGCCTGAGAGAGTGAAACTAAGAGCTAACAGGGCTGTGGCTGCTGAACAGTTCTGGAGATCACCATCAGGCTGGGGCATATTCAAGAACAGAGGAATGATCACACAGTACATGTTTTCTGTTTTCTTATGTGTGGGATTACACTCTCCTGCCCTGTTCCGGCTGTTTGCAAATGTCCAGCTCCTTCCATCCCCAGTGCCTTTGAATGGATTCTCCCCTCTAGTTCATTTCTTTTCCCAGCCTTTGTGTCTTTCCAGAAGATCAAGTTTTTCCACATTGCATCCTTCTACACTGGTCTGGTGCTCAAAATCTTATTCAGTTTTCATCAGTGCATCCCTCGCTATGCAACATTATGTTTTCTGTTTGAATGTTGCTCGTTTACCACTATCAGTTAAATGCCATGATTTCCCACCAAGGAATCCACTTCTCTAGCACATGGCTGTCAGAGCTCAATAAACACCAGTCAAATGGTTGAAGACAGGTCTTATCCTTTATGCCGAGTGGCAACCCAGCTGCTCATGAAGGTAGACAGCCCTCACTTCTCAGTCACGTGTCCACAGACTGCTGCTAAGCTACCCAGCAGAGGAGTTTATGCTGTAACCGTGGCTGTCTCTTGAGTTAGGCAGCACTTGTTCATAGTGAGGGTACCATTCCACTTGTTCCAGATGCAGCCAACAAGGGCAGTGTGTGAAACTGATAGCAAAATATTATATTGAGATCCAACTAATGCATACCAGGGCCTTCGGTTGTACATATGGATATGTGTCCTGAGCTTTAGAAATGGACTTTGGGGAATACAGAGAGATGGGGGGGAGTTTTGCAGGTAACTTACCAAAAGGCATTTCCTAGAGTATTTAAGAAAGATTCCATGCTTCTGTGCTCCATTTCTAGCGGAAGGTTGGCTCATGTCCTCTGTATTATATTCTTACCCAAAAACATCCCTTGCGACAAAAAATCCATGAATATCAGTCCCTTCTAAAAATAATTCCTGTATTCATTGTTTTCATAGGCTTGTGGGGATTTATATAAATGACTTTACTTCCTTTTCTGTAAAAATAATGGGGATTATAACATAGTTCTATTGAAAAATCTAAGTAATAAGTACATGGAAATCACTTAGCAAAAGATAACATAGGAAACAAGATTAGTAAACATTTTCTGCTTGTTTTAGTTTCATTCTGTTGCTGTGACAAATACCATGACCTAAAGCAATTTGGAGGAAAGAATTCATTTGGCTTACATTTCTCAAACATAGTCCCTCATTGAGCGAAATAATGGCAGGATTTCTGTGCAAACAGAAACTTGAAACAGAATCACTGAGGAATGCATATGCTTGCTCACTTGTGGATTCATGTTCAGCGAGATTACTTACAAAGTCCAGGACCACATGCCCAGGGAATGGTGCTGCTCACAGTGGGCTGGGCCCACCTATGTCAGTAAACAATCAAGACAGCTCACCACAGACACACGTACAGGCAAATCTGACCTGGGTAATACCTCAGTTGTGACTCCCTTCTCAGGTGATTCTAGTCGGCATCAGGTTAACAAATAAAATTAAGGACACTTCAATTTGATATATAATCATATAATTTTAATCTATAGCCATTTATTCCTTATCTCCAAGATCTCATGTTAATACCATAAAATAAAACAGTTCAACTTTTAAATATCTCCCACTCCTTCAATATTTCAATACTTTGGAAGTTCAAAGTCTCTTTAAAAATTCAGTCTCTTAACCATAGGTTCCTATAAACAAACAAACAAGTTATAGCCTTAAATGTTACCATTCCACAAGGGACGAACTGGGGCATAGCAAAAAATCAAAACCAAAACACAGCTATGTAAATCTCAATCCCTATGTAGCTCAGTGTTCAGCATTTGAGACTCACCAATAATCTTGGCTTGGGCAGTGCCACTTTCTCCATCTCTATCACTTATAGCACACATAGCTCATCTTCTGGCTTAGACTGCACTCCACACCTACCACTATCCTTGGTGACTATCCCACAGTCTTAAAATCTCCTATATTGTAGTAAGGAGGAGGGGGCTGTGTTCCCGGCCCGGTTAGCTTATGCCCAAAATAATTACATAGAAACTGTATTCATGTAAACACTGCCTGGCCCATAAGCTCTAGCCTCTTATTGGCTAACTCTCACATATTCATTTAACCCATTTCTAATAATCTGTATGTCACCACGAGTCGTGGCTTACCGGGAAAGATTCAGCATGTCTGACCTGGCAGCTTCATGATGGGCGGCTCTCCCTGACTCTGCCTTCTCTATCCCAGAATTCCATTCTGTGTCCTCCACCTACCTAAGGGCTGCCCTATCAAAAGGCCAAGGCAGTCTCTTTATTCAACCAATGAAAGCAACAGAAATACAGAAGGACCTCCTACACCATTTCCTCTTTTTCTGTTTAAACAAAAAAGAAAGGCTTTCATTTTAACATAGTAAAATTACATATAACAAAACAGTTATCAAGGAAGAATTACAGTTACAGTATTTATATCTATTTTCTCTTTTATCATAACAATGGAAAACTCTCACTATAACTAACTATCTATTCTTCAACTCCATCAAAGACTCCAGAAGGATGAAATATTACCTACATAAACAAGAAATAAGCAACTTCCAAAACTCTAGAAGTGACAGAGACACCACACTGCCTGGACAGCCACCCAAAGTTCCTCTGTACCGTTGGGGCATCCATCTTCAGCCTACAGGCCCATAGTATCCAGCAGACATTTCCATGAAGCAGGAAATTTCAAAGACAGTTCAGTCACTTTCTTCTGTATCCTGCAGAATGTCTTGCATACTCTTTCATGAAGCAGGAACCTTGAAGGATCATCTCACCTTTAGGCAAGTTCAGCAGTTCTCTTTCTGTAGGTTCTTTGTGTCCATTTAAGCAGTCCAGGCAAGAGCGGTTTCTTGCCCAAATGGCTAGCAAACTCCATAAGGAGCCTCTTCAATGCCCATCTTCTTCTTGAAGTAGCTGGTGCTGCCAGGAGCAGATGTGTCTCATTGTCATGAAAAGTCCTAAGTTATTAAAACATTAAATGCCATATTCTGTCATCTTTGAAAGATATGAATAATGCCTAACTGAAATATATCTCTATATATCTAGAAAATCTAACTAACATGACTACAAACTTGACTGTTATTGATGATTATCCATTAACAACCTATATTTCCTAGTTATATATTGCATTTTTAAATGAACTACATAATCACAATACCTTAATCAAGAGCCGAAATATATATACATATAATAAAATTGAACTTAAATTTATATGACTAAAGCAAAATCCATACCAATGCAAATTATCCATATCTATATTATCTCCCCATTTAAATGTAAAAGAACATTTATAAACAATATTTGGGAATATGGGCATAGTTACTTCTCTCCAAACTGCTTCCAGCTATATGGGGGCTCTGTTAATTAGGTCTTTCATGGTGTATCCTGTTCATCTCAGTCACCAGTTGAGTGAAGTAATTTTCTGAAGGTGTTCACAGTGACCTTTCAGGAGGGCATGGTCTATCAAACCAGATTGGTCTAGAAAGAATACACAGGGTCTCATCCTCTGTGAAAACAAAAGAAGAACCTCCTTTCCAAAGCACCATATCTTTAGACCCAAATTTGGAAGTCATGATACCTTTTGAACATATACGCTGGTTTAGTTTGGCAGCCCATACAATAAAAATTCTCTCTGTACTTAGATCCTTTACTGTCAAAAAATTTAAAGAAAACAATAAAACACATAATCCAGACATTCTGTGAATTTTCCATTTTTATGTGGCTTATTTTTTTTTAATCTATTAGTGTCTGTACTCTGTCTCTTTAAAGACTTTACCCTTTTATTTTAAGCATTAACTTTGACTCTCTATACTCTTTTTCTTTTCTCTCCCAAGCCTACATACAGCCATCCAACACTGTGACCCATTTAGAGGTCTTTTATGTCTGAATCTGTCCTATTGTGAATCTGTAACTTTTTACCATCCAGGAGCATTTCTTAAAATGTTAAGCATATCTTAAAAACTTAAGTTGCGCCATGTAGGAGAAATATGGTACTGCCTGTTTCCTGCCCAGTCTAAACCTTAACTGTGCTATTATTATGATAATTATGACAGTTCCTGCCTGAGATCAGCACAGTTCAGCATGGCGGAGCCAGGGCCGCTCCTGCCTCAGAGCCATTTGGTGCCCCTGAGGCGTGTACAGTTCCAGGCACACAGCGAGTCCACATTGCCATCAAGCAAGCAAGCCATAGCACTTTAGTCAGAAATCCCATCCAAACGCTCTGTCTCCAGCAGGAGCCAGAGATGGCGATAGCAGGATAGCCCAGAAAGCCGGCATTTTAAAACCACCGCCCCTTTTTTACTATTGCAGCTGCTGGATGAGGAAATTTTCTCTGTGGCACCCTGCTAGCAAACAGCAAAAACTCTGTTAAACTCTGTATTCTTTTTGAAGCTCTCTCAGATTTTACATGGAGTCAGTCAACCATGTTGGGCAGTCAATTATAGTATGTAGTAGGGAGGAGAGGGCTGTGTTCCCGGCGCCCGGTTAGCTTATGCCCAAAATAATTACATAGAAACTGTATTCATGTAAACACTGCCTGGCCCATAAGCTCTAGCCTCTTATTGGCTAACTCTCACATATTCGTTGAACCCATTTCTAATAATCTGTGTGTCACCACGAGTTGTGGCTTACCGGGAAAGATTCAGCATGTCTGACCTGGCAGCTTCATGATGGGCGGCTCTCCCTGACTCTGCCTTCTCTATCCCAGAATTTCGTTCTGTGTCCTCCACCTACCTAAGGGCTGCCCTATCAAAAGGCCAAGGCAGTCTCTTTATTCAACCAATGAAAGCAACAGAAATACAGAAGGACCTCCTACACCACTATATCATGGTGTACCTAAGGCAACTGAGGCTGTTCCTTTACCAATGGCATTTCCTGACCTCTCCTCCGGGACTCTAACCCTGTCACACAGTGCCAAGCCTCAGCTTCTCTCCATGACTCCTTCAACTCTGCCACTTTTGCACCTTCAAAATCAGTACCACGTGGGTGACTCTTGTGCATTGTCAAGTTCATCTTTCAGTTGGAAGTGTAGCCCTGGCTTTCAAGGACCACAGCTTCTGTGTGCTAACACTGAGAAAACATGTTCTGATTGTCCTAGTGAAGAACAGATGATTTCATCCAATGATCTCTTATTAGCCACAGCTCCAGGTGACCAGCACACACAGAATCACAAAATCTTAGCCAAAATATTACACAAATAGCTGCTGGCTCAGTTCAGCTGGAGTCCTTGCTCTGTCCCAAAACTTTACAAGCCCAGCCTCCACATCCCACATTTCTCTCAGAACTCATAACTTTCAAACTCCCACAAGAACATCCTATTAACTTCTAGCTTTTTCTTCCTGAATCTCCCAAATCCTCCACAGTCTTTCAACAAAACAGGCTGAAGGCATGAAACCTCACATGGCCAAGATCATCAGAGCAGCACTCCACTTCTGTAATACCAAATTCTGTTCTAGTTTCATTCCATCAAAATCATTAACACCACGATCAAAATCAACTTAAAGGAGAAAAGGATTTATTTGGCTTATGCTTCAAGGAGGAATTTTGCTTTCTGACTTGCCCACTAGCCCATACTTAGATAGCTTTTTAAAATATATATATAATCTCCTAGGACCACCAACTCAGGGAATTGTCTTGCCCACAGTGGGCTGGACTCTCATATCAACTAAAAATCAAGGCACTTCTCCATTTATATGCCCACAGGCCAATCTGATCTGGTCAATCCCTCATTGAGACTCCCTCCTCAGATAAGTGTAGGCTGTTTTGAGTGGATAATTAAGCTAACTAGGACACTGATATAAATATTTCATTAAAAAATCATACTTTTTAGTGCCGAGAAATACTTGAAACCCAACAGATCAGAGAATGTTTAGCTTTTAGACTTGGCGGCTTTAGAGAGAAAGGGCCGAAAGTGTTTTATTTCCACAGACACTCATGGTGGAGGCTGGTCCTTGGTGTGAGCTGAGGCAGGACTGACCTTCGGGATAGAGTTTAGGACACGGGACCAGACACTTTTGAGGGAAGGAGAGCAGCTTTTCCTTAGGGAAAGCAGTTAGCTGTTGTGAGAATCAGGTTCCCTTTCCTTTTCTTTCTCAGCACCACTTTTGCATGCGTTTCTGCCAGATGACCATGAGACCTTGTCCGGCAGGTCATGCTACAGACCAGCTTATGAACCTTCCAGAGTCCAGAACATAAACTAAACAAGTTCAGTTTTTAAAAATAATCTGTCCAACACCAGGAATTTTAATTGATCAAGAAAAACACGCTAAGGCAGTGCGTTAGGAATGTGCTTTGACAGATTTTCATGTCCCGATCCTGTAGCCCATTCATGAGGAGACAAGGGAGAGCTATGTGAGAAGCGGCTGATGGCTGAGCCCTTCCCAACAGACTCGGCTTCTTTTGTGCCGTGTATTGAGGCTGGACTGAAGAAGACTGACTCTGCCAAACACATAAATCATGGAGCACGATTATGCAGCCTTTCAGGCATCCTAGCTCGACAGATTCAGTCCTCTGGGCAGAAGGAAAGGGCTGCAGTTTATGAAAGCTCAATGAGACGACAATGCTGGTTTCTGCCTCCAAGTCCCCCAAATGGTTATAAAACATGACTTGACAAAAGAGCCCTTTTGGTTTGTAGCAGGCTAGAAATGAAATGGAGCAGAGGGGTAGGGAAGGAAAACCCCAGGCAGCTGGAGCCTGTGTATTAAAACCTAGAAATACTGTGATTGGCAGGGGTGGCCCAGATCTGCCTGCCAGGGTTGAAAAGGGATTCGGTTTCTACCTAGAATGGTCCCAGTTCCCAGGAGGCAGGGAGACAATCTGCCTTAGGAATCTTTATGGGCTGGGAAATAGTCCATTCATTTTAGCCTTGACAAAACATTCCATGATCAAAAAGGTTCTTCTTCTCCAAACTCTCATATGCAAATCACAGGACATGTGGCATCTTTATCAATGCTCAAACAAGAGTCCAGAGGAAAAAGAACTTCAGAGTGAGTGCTAGTTTTTTTGTCTGAAGCACCTTGGCTCTTGAGGTTCAGTACAAGTCACCCATGGGCACACTGTAGTCACATTTTTCTGGCCTTCATTGCGTCTCTAAGGCTGTCTGAGAGCCATATGTCAGCCAGGAGTTGAGCTGCATGTCCTCATGGCCGTCTTTCATTTGAGCCCACCAGTCAGTATGAGAAAAATTTCATTGGAGCTAGTGCAGTAAGTTCCTGGAGCTCTCTGCTCCTAGGACAGCTCAGCTAAGGAAACCTCTTAACACCCAAGACCTAGCCCCACCCTACTACATGCCACTGTTTCTTAATCCAGCTAGAAAGGAGCCTTGGCCTCCAGTGACTGAAGCCAGTTATCAATCGGCTTAACTCCAAGGAAATTTATAAGCACAGATGTCTGAAGGGGCTCACAAAACACAGCTCAGCTGACAATATTCCCTGGCCCCAGACTCTCAGCTTGAGCACCAAGTGGGGAGGGCCCCAAAGGAGAGATGTTGGGGAATGCTACGCAGGCAGGAGTAGACAATCCCAGGTCCCCCAGCAAGGGCTTAGTAGGGCTGGCCTCTAACTCTAAGGACATGTAGACATGGCTCCAGCTCCTGCCGAGGCCTCCCAGAACTCCTGCTGGTTCTTGGCATCTCTCCTGCAGTCAAACTTCATTCACACCGTGCACAGGTTTTACAAACTGGCACTTAGCCCACTTCACTCAATTGTCAAAATCATCTTTTAGGATTATTGGTTCTGTTCCATTTACGCAAGAGAAAAACCGAGACCCCCACAATGGTTCTAGTGACTTTTTGTTGTTTTGTTTTAAAACAGTCTTGTCACACAGCCCAGGCTCACCTCAAAGACCAAACTTCTCCCACCTCAGCTGTCTGAGTACCACACAATATAATAGGCCTGGAACGAATACTTTCTTCTTTGTATTTTAGTTTTTCTCTGATGTGAGGGATGAAAGAAGCTAAAGTGAGCAACCCAGGGTAAGCACCATTTTAAAGATGATAGGAAACTCTCCTCAGCCCTTTCCTGGCTGCTTCTGTCACTTTTCCTGAGTTCCCTGACAGAATCAGGAGGCACAGATGGCTGCTAGTCTCCAAAGTGTAGGAGTGTTCTGAACCGGCAGGTCACAATGCAAGCTGCACTGGACTGGAGGACCATGTGAATGTGAGTGTGCCCCTTCCAGGTAGAGATGAGCAGACCAGGACACCCAGGGAGAGGGGGTGCAAGAAGAGCTATAGGACTTTTCAAACCAAAACGTAAAACGTACTTGAATGAGCTGGACATTTGCAGAGTCAGTTTTCTGAACGCTGCAAAGTTGGTATTGTTCATGGATATGTAAAAGTTCAGCCTGGTGAGGTGTAAGGTCCTTAAGACAGTAGATTCACACAGCTCATGTTCGGGCATCTTCCCCTACACATGTTGCTTCCTCTCTTGCTGCCTTTTGCCTGCCATCCAGGACAGAGCTCTCTCCTAAACTGGACTGTGTAGCCTACTCCTGTGGCTCAGAGGATCAACTTGTATAGCTCCACAGTGTCTTCATAGCCTTGGCAAGTAGAGTGCAGAGTGAGACAAAGCCATGCTGTCCAGAGTAGCTCCTCCACAAAGTGGGCGGTGATTTCTGGATGTCACATTTTACTCACCCTTTCAACCCCATTTCAGTTTCCTAATCATAGGTGAGAGATCTTTGTTGACAATGAAAGGTAGCCTGGAGCAAAGGAAAAGATGGTGACTGAGAATGAAAAGAAAAGGGGGCTAGTCTAGTGTTTACTGGCTATGTGACCTGGAACAAGTTAACAGCCTTTCTGAAGAAATGAATATGTCACAGATGGGGTCCCCTCCGGGACATGACAGTACATACCTATGATCCAGGTACTCAAGAGGCAGAAACAGGAAGTTTGCTGAGAGTTTAAGACCACATTGAAGTAGACAGCAGGCGCCACGTCAGCTATAACCAAGATACTGTCTCAGGACCAGAAACAAGTCACATTTGGTAAGTAGTAATATTCACCCAGTGGGCCAGGATAAATAACTACCATGGGGCTTCCAAGAGCCTTCCAGGCCTGTCAGGAACATGTGCATCTGGAATTTGAGTCCTATATATTGGGGTTTGTGTGGCCGATAGGTTTGGAGAGGCCACATGGTGTAGAGTATCTAAACATATTTACAAGGTCATTGGGACAGGTTAGGCTGTGATGGGAAGTAAAGGCAGCTACAAAAGATTGGCAGTTACATCCAGGAACTCATTGTATATTAACATCCCCAGTATCAATGGTAACACAGCAATCTGCTTTATTGGACAGAACCAATGGGCTTCTCTTTTCCATTGTTGGAAAAATTCTATTGCCTTGGGCCGTAAGAACTCTGTATCTAAAATACAGCTATTCCCCATTAGGAGTTCCTCTTGAAAGATTTAAAATAGGTATGTTCTAATCAAAAATTGTGGTTTTTTTTAATCCAAATTTCACTGAAACAGAAGAAAATTCTTTTATGAAACTAGCAAAAAAAGAAATTGGATCTTTTTAAACAGGAAGTAAGCAGCCAGTGAAAGCTTCTCATCTCTAGTTATTCTAAAACCAAAATCAGCATTACCCCTACTGTCTTAGTTAGGTTTCCATTGCTGTGATAAAACACCAGGACCAAAAACAACTTCAGGAAGAAGGGGTTGATTTCAACTTACAGCTTGCAGTCCATTATCCAGGAACTCAAGACAGGAACCTGGAGTCAAGAACTGAGGCAGAAACCATCGAGAAATGGTGCTTACTGTCTTGCTCAGCCTGCTTTCTTATGGCACCCAGGACCACCATCCCCAGGGTGGTACTATCCGTAAAGACCTGGTCCTTCCCACATCAATCATCAATCAAGAAAATATAACACCAGCTGGCCCATAGGCCCATCTGATAGGGGCATTTTCTCCATTGAGGCTCCCTCTTCTAGAAGGACTTTTACCAGGTCAAGATAACATAAAGCTAGCTAGGCCACCTATAATTTGGGAAACCACATAAAAGTGCATTCCAGATAGCCAGTTTTTTTAAAAGTTCTAAGGTAAAAAGAACGAGAGCAGAAATGCTGTCAGAGTTTGAAGTTCAGTTAATTTGAGGAACTCAGTTAACTGGCAGAAGTTCTGGCTAGTTCTTCTGAAATTCTTGTGGCTGTGTCCTCAGAGGGGCTGGCACAAGCTTTGGTGAGAAATACAACTCTAACCATTTATTTCCACAGGAGGTGGCTAAGAGGACCTGATCGGGTCCTTTTCATCCATCCTGAAGGGAGTCTTTGATGTGCTGTTTTTTCCACTTGATAGAAATCACCAGTGTCAGCTGTTGCTCTACTGCTCTACCTATTCCAGGAGCTCATGCTGGGAAGACTCTGACCAATACTGAAATTTTAGTTACCACGACTAAAAATTTCTTATCATACTTTGACCTATCTCCCTTTAGCAGTGATGGTTCATATGGTCCTTTGTCATTTTCATAGGATGCCCAATAGTTATGTTATAAAATCACTGATATTTTCCAAATGGGACGGGTCTTAGGTTTAAGGGTACTAATGGAAATGTCTTTGACTAAAGACACTGAAGGCTTCGGTCAGTTTTGCCAACTCACTTTTTTTTATAGTGCTGTTTGTTCATTCAACCACTTCAGAGGGTTGAAGGTCACAGGCATAATGAAAATACCGCTCCGCAGGTAGGCTAACTTTATCAAATAGGTTTAAGTACTTAGCTAGGAAGCAAGCTCCGCAATCACTGTGCAGTTTGCAGGAAATGTCCCAAGAAGGAATAATTCTTCCTAATGGAATTTTTTCCTACTGTTTAGGTAATAGCTTTTCAACAAAGAAAGGATACAAATTCAACATAAGACATTTTCTATGCTCCAGTCAGAGACGTTTGGGTCAACCCTAATCATCAGGTTTCAATTGCCTCTTTCAGACAAAGACTAATGCAAAACCCTTCTCTTACACTTTTCCTCCTCAGAGGAAAACTTTATTGTTGTAAATAGAAAACAGTTTTAGAGCAGTATATTTAATTTTGAATAGGAAGTATTTAATTTATGTATATATTTAAGTATTATAGTTTACAAACCTTCTTGCAATATAATTTATAAGAGCATTTGCTGCTCTTGTAGAGGACAGACATATCTGCTACTTATGGTCTCAACCCAAGGCCACTTCTTTCAGCTGTCTCCGGATTATCCTGAGTGGTCATGAGAACATAAAAGGTCTCAAGAAACTGTGTAGTCACACCTATGTGTGCCTTGAAAGCTGAGACACTAACCTTCTTTCCAGGGATGGTGTATTTTTTATTGGATGTCCCAATGAGGCTACTTTGAATCCTGAGGCATCCCATCTGCACTCTGTTACTGAGGGTCAGAACCTGGACCACGTACTTCCAGGTTCTCGGCCTTCTAGTCAAGGAACTGAAGTAAAGGCTCATAAAGATTGCAAAAGTATAAGGAAAACTTTACTCAAGAGCAAAGTGGTAGTATAGATCAGAAAGAGTCGTGCTGTCAAGAATGACAGCAGTCCACATTGATGAGGACTCAGTGACCTGTATCATTGTTTGGTGCTTAATTTTATGGAGATCAAAAGAAAAATGACTTGATTGCTAAGTGACATAGCGTGACTAATTCTGTATTTTGATCGATGAGCTTGGATACGATAAGACTTTGCTCACTAGGCATATCCCTGCCCATAGTGAATCTGATTTTAGTCATATGCTTGCCCGATTGTGCATAGGAATAATATCGGAAATATTCTCCATAAAAGTTCACTTAAGGAACACAGTTTGGCCTATTTTATTTAATTAATTGTGTTATTTATTATTTATGTATGTGAGCACAGGTATTCTGCAGTGTGTATGTGGAGGTCAAAGGGCAACTTATAGGAATTTGTGTTCTCTTTCCTGATGTGGGCTCTGGGGATGGAACTTCTGCCCTCAGGATTGGCAGTAAGTTCCTTAGCCTGTTGAGACATCACACTGGCCCCCATAGTTTGTCTTTTTTGAACAGGTACCAAAACACATTCTAGGCCAAATTAATACGTCCTTCTACCCTATTGTGAGGATGCATTGGAAATGTATTTGATTTGTCAATTTTGAATAGAACTTGTTTATCATTAATGACTATTTTAGGGAAGAGAAATTATTCCATTATTAAGAGTGTGGCATATGCATCTGGATACAGATGGGGGTCTTAGGTTACTAATTGGTTGGTTGCTATGTGTATTGTTTGGAGGTGGATGCATGTGTGTGCAATAATAGGAAAGAAGAAAGTAAAATTCAGAGCTGGTGGGACTGATTAGCAGAAATAAGGCAAACAAAGTTTCTTATAAATTTTATGATGCAAATAACTGCATATTTAATAACTAGTTCAGAAAAAGTCTGATGGATACAACTACATCATACAGTAGCACATCTAGCCTCATGAAAGAACTCATCGGCATCCATTCAAGGAGATAAAACAGATGATCCAGCCAGAGGGCTCATGCTGGTCCCTAGTGATGATCTGGATGATACCTGGTAAAAGTGCATCATGTTGAGTGCATCATCTGGGTGACAAAATAGCAAAAACTTCAGCTCTCCAAAGGGGATAAAAAAAGACTAGCTCACGCTGAATCAAATATGAGTGACCAGGACCTGGAAATGGAGATTGTCCTAAGTGACAGGTTTTACCATACAAGTAGTAACATGGGTATTTTATAGGAACAGCAAATGCAACAAAGAGGCAGGTGAAAGCAAAACTGTGCAGTCTGTTACAGATTTCAGATACAATGACATCCTGAGCTCTCAGGCTGCGGGAAACCAACAGTTTTCGAAGCGAATGCATTCAAGAGGACTTCTCTTATGTGGTAGTCAGATGCAGAAGTGGGTTACATGTGGCTATGACAAGGACTGAAAGTAGCCCAAGAAAAATTTCAATCCTGATTTTTCACATTCTGACTCTCAGAAATCAAAAGTTCCAACCAGTCAGTCTGTAGACAGAATCACCGGTTTGGTTTTTCCAGGGAATGTCCGTTAACAGCTACATCTGTTTTCTTTCAAATAATATAATCTCATTCATCTTTGTGACCAAGTAAATTGTAATTGTGTATATATGCCACCTTTTCTTTATCTGCTCATCTGTGGATGAACACTTAGGCTAATTCCAAATCTCCCCACCTTTTTTTTTCTTTCGCTTTTAGTTTTGACAGAAGATCTCACCAACGTATCCAAGGAACTCATCAGTAGTCCAGTAGTCCAGACAGTACCTGAACTGCTGAACCTCCTGCCTCAGCCTCCCACATAGCTGGGATTACAGCCCTGTGCCACCAGGCCTGGCTAATCTTCCCTGTGTTGTGAATGGAGCACAGGCCCTATATAATGAAGACCTAGTCCTCCCCCTGTATAATGAAGACCCATCCTTCCCTGCCTCCATCTCCAAAGCATCTGGGAAGGTGATGGTGTCTCGATAGTTTCAGGTTCACAAGACCCAGGAACCCTGTGCATACACACTTGATTCCAATTTTTTAAGATTTCATTTTATTTTTTAATTATGCATGTGTGTATCCGTGTGGGGTTTGTGCACATGAGTGTGGTGCCAATAAGATCCAGAAGAGGGCTTCAGATCTCCTAGAGCTGGAGATATAGGTGGTTGTGAGCCTCCCGACTGTGGGTGCTGGAAACTAAACAGCTGAAGAGTAGGAAGTGCTCTTAACCACTGAGCACATCTCCAGCCTCTGGATGCCAAATACTTTGCTAATACTTTTTGTTATTACTCTTTTTTTTTGCTTGCTTGACAGAAATATGTAGCCCAGTCTAGCTTCAAACTCTTAATCTTCTTGCCTCAGACTCCAAAGTGTTGGGATTCTAGGCTTCTTCCACAGTGTGTAGCTATTAATAGCCTTTTATATGACCTACACATCAAATGATAATATTTTGGATATCTGTGATTATATAAGATACCTGGTCTCTCACACACAGTATCACCCATTTCTTGTTTGTTTTGTGTTTTTCAGTTATTATTTTTAACGTGCTTACCAGAAAACTTAAAGTTATACATGTGGCTTGCATCGCATCTTTTAAAAAAATCCTTCAGTGTTAAAAGCAGAATTTAGGTCTTATTGATGCCAATCAGGCACTCTACCATTGGTTTGTTGAGGCAGAGTCTTGCTGTATGGCCAGGCTGTTCATGAATGTGTGAACCTCTTGCCTCAGCCTCCCTAGTCCTGAATCATACTTGTGTGTGATCCACCAAACCTGGCCCCTTATATTTCATTTCAGTTGGGCAGCCTAGAGACGATGATATCCATGGGGCTTGAGGTTGAGGGTCTACAGGAAGAAGTGAAGAGAAACAAAACCTGTTCACAGTCCCATCGTTTTGAGTTCTGTATCTTGCGAGAGATTGGGTGGGTGTTTTATGCTTGCTGACATGTTTGTGGGTGGCGATGGAAGCCTGGTCAGGGAGGGATTCTGAGGGTGTCAGGGATACATGGCCCTGAGGCACTCCCAGTAGAGGACGGTGTGGCTCTGTACCCTCTTCAAGGCCAGGAAGCTGGCGGCTCAGAGTCCTATTTGGTATTCTGAATGGATGCTATGATTGACACAGCAATTACAGGTTTTTTTGCATTGTTTATGCCTCTCCAAAAGCATAGCTGAATGCATTGAAGCAGAGGCTGGAAGGCGCTCCGCTTGCTTTCATTACAATGCATAATTGTATTTACCCTCTCAAGCTTTAGATTCTGGTGCCTGGTACAATTTTAATACCATTCGCTCTTCTCATAATTAGATCACTGATTGAATGAAAAAAAGTGAAAAGCAAAGGAAAACCAAATCATTTTTCTAAATAGTGATCCAACTTGGTTTGGATCCATTAACATAAAAAGCAGCTTTCTGTTGCTTTGCCTTGTGACTGTTGGAATCCGGGGCTTGGCAGGCTTCAGTACTGTCTAACGCTATGCTCACTGGCACTGGCCAGCAAGGCCCCCTGGGAATGGAGCCTTCTGCCCATTCCATCTCTTTCTCTGAGGATCAAGTTGGGCAGCAACTATAGCCAAAACTTTTAGTGGGAAATCTTCCTGTAAATTAGGGGTTCTTGAGCCAGTAAGAGCCCCCCGATATTTCTTCTCCCTTGGGTGAGTCTGCTCAGAATTAGGACAATATTTTGTGCATGTAGATTTTTTTATCCATGTACATTGCATGTCAAAATTAAATAGTTCCATCAAAGAATCCTCAATAATATCCAGCATTTCACAGCCCCTCACCCTTACTGTGGCTTCAAGTCCAATATCCGTAATTTACCAGGCATCACACTCAAAGCTGCTTGGGGCTGAGGAGATGGAGAAGGAAAGGTAAGCCCAGTTGGTTCTGCCTGGAACCTAGGCCGGTGGAGCCAACACGGCAAACCCTAGTCTGGAAGCAAAGTTTGTTCATTTGTTTGTTTTAACCACAGGACTTTCTTTTCACCCCTCTTCAACTCAAGGTTCTTTGAACACAAAAACAATGTATTTTCTTCTACCACAAAGTTCTGAATTCTAGGCCGGTATTGTAGATTCCTCATACACAATGAAACCAGTATCTCAGTTCACACCAGAGTACATGACCAACCAATCAGAACTTTCCCTAAGAAAGTATTTTTTTAATTGTTTGAGAATTTCATGCTTGCATACAATGTGTGTTACATATTTTGGCTATGTTCACTGCCTATTTCTTGCTTTCCATTTTCTCCTCTATCTCCTCACAACTTTTCTATCCTGATTACATATGTGTATGAGTACAGGGCTATCTCCTAGGTCATGGGTTGTGCTCCAGGGGTTGCATCCTTGAAGAAAACGGACTCTCCTCCCAGCTGCTATACTTGACAATAGCTTCTCAGTTCAATGTGGGATTTTTTATTTTTTTACCCATCTCCGTTCTCCATGCTGGGATTTTTGTCTGGCTTGATTTTGTGTACAATGTTAGAACTGCTTTGAATTTACATGTGCAGCTTCCCTGTTGTATCGGGAAATGCCATTTCTCTGTAGTTATCTACTGCCTCTATCTGTTACACTGTTTCTGTCCCCTTTCCATATCCCTGAGAACTGGTAGGGTGCGCATGCGTGTGTCTATGTCTCTCTGTGTGTGATATAGACATCCACTTAGGGCTAAACACGCTACAATTTCTTATTCTCTGCACATTACCCAGCTGAGGGTGTGTGTTCATCAGTGTCTGCTAAAAGAAACTTGGCCTATGAGGGCTAAGAAGTGCACTATTCTGTGGTCTGAACAATAAGTTTTTAAAAGTCAGTTTCACACAATGTCTTCTTATCGGAATAATGGTAGTTGTCTCCACCCCTACCCCTACCCCGAAGCCCATGACCTATATAACCACAGGTCCTTTGATGGCACAAGTAACAAAGATGTCCCGAGGCAGTACACGTTGACACGTGGCTAGAGGGGCTGCATGCAAGAGACAAAGCCACACCGAATTTGATAACAGATTTTCTCTCTGGACAACCTATTAATCCACTACTAATAATTGGCTCCACGATTAATAAAACAGAGTCCTCATGACCTAGTCACCACCTGGGGTCCCACTTGTACTTCTTAATACCTCACAAAAGAATTACATTTCAACATGAGCTGCAATGGGGAGATTAAAACCCAGCCTGTATATCATACATCATCACTTTGAACTAATTACAACCTGGGGAGACAAGGCAGAAGCAAGCTGCAGATTTGACCATGCCAGTCACCTCTGTACTCCACAGGGTACCAAAGCAGTTGGTAGCTGGAGCTGAGCTTCCTCAGTGGTGGTATCAGGGTTAGACATTAAGACAGATTCTGTAGACCAAACACTGGCTGAAGCTGGGCTCTGTGGCTTGGAGGAAGGAAGATACAAGAGGGAAGACCACTAACCCCCTGCTGATTTGCTGGCACCTGTTCTCCAGATGCATTGATCATATTCTTTTAAAAAAAATGAAAGATTTATTTTTGTTTCATAAGTATGGGTGTTTTGTCTGTATGTATGTATGTCTGTGTATCGTGCGTGTGCAGTGTCTGAGGAGGCCAGAAGAGGGTTCTCAATCCCCAGAGTTGGATTTATAGTTACGGGTGTTAGCCACCATAGAGGTGCTGGGAATTGAAGCTGGGCTCTCTAGAAGAGCAGTCATGCATCTTAACTCCCTGAGCCATCTCTCTAGCTTCTGTACTTTTCTTCATTTAGCAAATGTTGGACATTTAGGAAACCCTGTCCTAGAAAACCATGTGCTAAAAATATTAAACACTTTGATCCCTCTCTTAACAGATTACATGGCTGTGATAATTAGACTTTTGAGAGTGGGAGGACAGTGTTTGACTAATGCAATATCTCAAAGAGAAATGTAATTGTGAAGGAAAAATACAGTAATGGAAAATTAAAATTAAAGGGAAAAAGCCCGAGTAGCCTTTTCTGGGTGTTTCCTGGGAGTGTAAGTGCATCCATTCTAGACAGGAAGGTGGAATCACTAGGGGTTTGCTAAGCAGGAGAGGTGTGAAGGCCGAAGTCTGTGGATTGGGGCTGTAGACATGAAAAGGACCAGCCTCCACCATCAGCCCCACGTGACTCACGAGAATCTTCTGACAGGTTCTTAAGAGCTAAATGCACTTCATTCCCATATCCTGAGGACATAGACCCTGGAGCCTAGAGTCACTGCATGGCATGGCGCATAGCTTGTGGAGGGACCACCCTTCCTGCTCTGCACTCCAGCAGGCATCGCTGCTCCTGCTTTGCTCCTGGTGGCACAGCAGCACCTTCTCCAGCTTCCCTTTCATTACCATTTTTGGCCATTTTGGATGGATTCCTGAATACCAGGGACAGCACAGTGGACATGATTGAAACACACTTAATAAAAACTCAAGGTCAGAAATTGGGGTTCAGCTTGAAGATCTGAAAAGCAAAACAGCCAGCCACTGGCTCTTACCTCAACCTCAGTCTGAAATGGCGATCCTGCCTCCTGGAATCTCAGAAGGAGACTGCGTGTTGAGAGTTGTTTCCTCCCATTTTATAATCCTCTCTAGGGCTGGAATTAAAGGCGTGCACCACTGTGATTAAAGGTGTGTACTGCCCAGTTTCTATGGCAACTAGTATGGCTACTGGGATTAAAGGTGTGTGTTACCATAACCTGGTCTGTAAGGCTGACCAGTGGGACTGTATTACTCTCAGATCTTCAGGCTGTCTGTATTTATTAAAATGCTATTGAAATACCACTACACATGACCAACAGCAAAACAACCTCTTCAAGACACTGATGTCTTTCCACTGCACTTGGTGAAAATACTGTTCCTTAGTGGAACTTGTAAGAAGCTTCATTGCTCAGCTTCTGTCCACCTCCCCCTTCCTTCTCCTGCTTCCATGCAAGCTCACCTCTTGCTTCATACGCTGGACTCCAACCCAGGATGAACCCAAACTCAACAGTTAGTTTTCACCCTCCTCACCCCGTCCTGGTGATACTGCTGGACCTACTCATGAGATAACATTACAGATAATTCCACTTTTATTTATTTCCCATGACTACCAACTCCCAACTTTGTCAAGCCACTGTCATCTCTTGTTTTGGCTGCTGGGTAATATCCTTCCTGGTCTTCCTTGAGATTCTTGCTTTACCAGTAGTCAGTACAGTGGTCCAAGCCCCGTAGATGTACAGGCTTGGTTAATGGGTTAATCAGCCGGTCTGTCTCATCTCAAACTGCTTCTCTCCTTATGGACCCCAACACTGGCCACTTCCTCTTCTTCAGTTTTCTTCTTCAGTCACACTGCCCTGTCCATCCCAGTTTTCCTCTTGCTGTTTCCTCGTGCAGGATGTTCTTTCCTTTCCTCTGACAGATGCTGCTTCCCATCATCCCTTAACACTTGGTTTGAGTCTCTCCACCACTGCCTTAATGTGAACCCCCTGCTTTTCTCTGTGCATTTTCTCTTTCTCATTTTACTTTTTCAATGTTTATGTGTATGTGCCTGAATGCATCTATGTGCACACAGTGTCTCAGAAGGCCAGAGAGGACATCAGATCACCTGGAACACTGGAGTCACAGACCATTGTGAGCTGCCTGATGCTGGTGCTGAGAAGTGATCTGGGTTCTCTGCAAGAGCCTCACATGCCCTTACTGCTGCGAGGTCCCCCGGCCCCGATTTGCTCTTCTATTAGAGGATACGCTACAATTTTTCTGTTCTTATCAGTTTCTATCCTCTCTTCAAAGATTTCTGGCTCCCAATAATTGACTCATAGATGCTTGTTGAGTGCATGAAGGCACACAGGCCTCTTAGTTTTACCTCACATACCCTTCTCTTTCCCTCTTCCAGGTCTTTGTACGTAAGCCTGAAGCCTTCTTCCTCTTTTATGTTCTGACTCAAACACTATTTCCCTATTCTGGAAATTTAACCTCAAATTAAAGTTTGACAGTATTTGGAGGTAGGGCCTTGAGGTAATTAGAAGTAGATGAGATCATAGAATGAGACCAGCTCCTCCAAAGCACTAATGTCCTCATATAGTGAGCTCACTTTTCCTGGCTCACCTTACAATGTTATGTGTAGTAATAAGGTTCTCCTCAGATGTCAGGCTATGTTCTAGGCTTCAGAATCGTGAACTAAATAAACCTCTGTTCTTTATAAATAACAAAGACTCTGTACAATGATTTTCCATCCACCTCCTTAGATACCTCTGAGATGCTAAGCCCCCATGCTTGCACTTATTCCCACACTACCTGAGTGCCCGCTTCCTTGTACTCATACATCACTGTTTTGTTCCTGTTTGTTTGAATCTCTTTCCATAAGCCCTTGGAAGAAAGGAATCATGTCTGACTTCCATTTCACTGTATCCTTGGACAAGTGCAGGGGTTGTGCATGGTCCCTGGAAGTTCATATGACCAAATGGTCATGACGATCCTCCCATTGTCTGCATTTCACACTTAACTCTTGTCTTCTAAGTTTCACATTTTCCCTAAAAGCTGATGTCACCTGTTTTTTCATTCTAGGTTACTAAACCTTAGTCCTAGGAAGTCTCTTAGGTACTAGGGTGAGCTGAATGATCCAAGATAAAGCACCATTGCAGCAAGGGTAGGGTGTGCACTACTGTGCGTCCACTCACTAGTTGCCTTGTGTGCAGTTTCCCTGTGCTTTGCTCTTGAACTTTTCTGTGAAGGAGAGAGGGACAGCTTTACTCAGAAGAGTCTGAGGTGAAGGATACGGGATCTGCCTTAGGGAGAGACACCATGACCACGGCAACTCTTATAAAAGAAAACATTTAATTGGGTAGCTTACATTTTCAGAGATTTAGTCCATTATCATCACGGTGGGATGATGGAGAGACACCATGACCACGGCAACTCTTATAAAAGAAAACATTTAATTGGGTAGCTTACATTTTCAGAGATTTAGTCCATTATCATCACGGTGGGACATGGCAGCTTAAAGGCAGACATGGTCCTGGAAAAGAAGCTGAGCATGGAGGAGGAGCTACATCTTGGTCCTGCAGTCAATGGTAAGTAGTCTGAGATACTGGGTATGGCTTGAGCATACATGAGACCTCAAAGCCCGCCTCCACAATGACACACTTCCACCAATAAAACCATGTCTATTCTAACAAATCCAGACCTCCTAATAGTGGTACTCCCAATAGGGCTCATTTTCCTTCCACCACAGGTTCCAAGCAGGTTTTGAAGGACCATTATTTTTAAGGAATTGGGGATCATTTGGTGATACCAAACTTATTAAAAAAAAAGTTTTTCTACAGTAAAATTGTATCTTACACCATCTTGATGTGAAGATGTAGGGAAAGAGGAATTCTTACATAATGTTACTAGATTAGAAATAGCCCAGCTACTATAGACATTAGTGTGGATGCTCCTCAGAAAACCCCAGAGACCCACTACAGGAGCCAGCTCTAGCACCGCTGACGAGAGATCTTAAAGGACTCCACATCAGTATACCAATGAGATCCTTGATACTTGGCTTTATTGCTGTGTTTGTCCCAGTAATTAACCTGTTTAATCAGCCTAGGTGTCTGTCAATAGATGAATAATGCATTAAAAATAAGGTACATATGCACAGTGCTATTTTATTTAGCTACAAAGAACAAAATTATATCAATTGTAGGAAAAGGGATAGAGCTAGAGATCATTATGTTAAACAACATAAATTAGACAAATACATTTTCTCTCATATGTGATATATGGAATTTAAAGTAAAAACCACATAATATATGAAACTAGTTATTTGAGAAGTTGTGGTGGTTTGAAAGAAAATGGCCCCCAAAGGGAGTGGCATTATTAGGAGGTCTGGCCTTTTTAGAGGAAGTGTGTCACTGTGGAGGACAGCTTTGAGGGTTCATATGTGCTTAAGTCATGCCCAGTGAGACAGTTCACTTCCTGTTGCCTGCACAAGATGTAGAATTCATCTCATTCTCCAGCACCATGTCTGCCTGCATGCTGCCATGTCTCACCATAATGATAATAGACTGAACCTCTGAAATGTAAGCTGCCTAAAGTTTTCCTTTATAAGAATTGTAGTGGCCATAGTACCTCTTCACAGCAATAGCAACCCTAACTAAGAAGTGTCATGACATACAGGGAACAAGAGAGTATAATGAGAGAATGTGATAACAAAACCTATTATTTTTATATAATGAGGAGATACAAATACAATGATATTAAACAATAAAATGAGTTTATGACGTTATAATTAATGTGCTCTACTTTTCCAGACTAGCCACTCTTTGGAAAGCCATGCCTTTTCAGTTATTTGCAGTTTCCATGGCCTGTGTGATCAATCCAGTCCTTTGTGTTTAAAGCATTTGATCACATTGGATGAACAAAGGCCCATTCCTCTGGCACTGCCAACAAACAGGACAGTTAGAGCCATGTGAAAACTCCTTCTGAAACTGAGGGAAAGAGACTCAATTATAGCCATTATAGAAGTAGTTTTTGTTTACTTAATGTAAGCCATTGGAGTTGGTGGCCATTTTTTCTATGATCTAGATTAACCCATGGAGTGAAAATATAATACCAAAGAAAGCAGAGATGAAAGAGAGGGAGGGGAGGGAGGGAGCCCAATGACATCAAGATTCTGGACATATGCCCAGAAATCACATTCATCTTTATTACATCTTTTGAATTGAGTTTCTGTCATTTTCAATCAAAATAATAATGAAAAGTATAATAGGAATCTACATCAAAAGGAAAGAGGAATCATAATTACATAACTAGACATTGTTGACAAATGACAAAGAAACGGGTAATAGATAGTAGAAATAATTATACTAACTCAGGAAAGGGTTGCCTGAAAAGTTATGGATGGGACACAGGGTTTGAATGAGAATTATCTCCCATAGTCTTCTGTATTTGAACACTTGTGCCTGGCTGGTGGCACTGTTTACGGAGGTTATGGGAAGGTGCTGCCTCGGTGGAGGAAATATGCCCCTAGATGTGGGTTCTGAGAGTTCATAGTCTTGCTCCATTTCCAGTTCATTCTCTCTGTTGTGTGCGTGCAGTCAAGGTGAGCTCTCATCTTCCTGCTGCTGCCACCATGCCTGCTGCTTATGCTATGCCTCCCACCGTGACGAAGTTTTCCCCGTCTGGAACCATAAGCCAAAATAAACTCTCTGCAAGATCATGATGCTTGAAGTGTATCTTATTTTTCATTATTACTTACTACGTGAATGGGTGTTTTACCTGCTTTTGCGTCTGTGCCCCAGTGCATGCCATGTGCCATGGAATCCAGAAGAAGGTATCAGATCCCCTGCAACTGGAGCTACAGATGGTTGGAAGCTGCCAGATAGGTGCTGGAAATCAAAACCAGGTCTTCGGGAAGAGCAGCAAGTGCTCTCAAACACCATCCCAAGGCCCTAAAAGGGAAAGGGAGGAAGCAAGAGCGGGACCTGGAAGGTTATGACCAGTAGAAGCACATTAGTCTGGGTGAAGGGCACAGAGCTTTAGTACAGTCTTCTGTCTCCCATTGCTTGTGTTCTTCAGCTGAGGACTCAGAGTGTGGAGCCCTAAGTGCTTCATCAGAGAGCAGGGAGAGAAGAGAGCTCCAACGGAGCAGCGGGAAGCATCTGGGTATACACACACACAAGGGCAGGGCCAGCTGGCATCAAAAATGAGGTTTGTTACACAAAGAAGGTGGAAGAGTGAGGGGAAACCCTAAAAGAGTATGTTTTGGTATACAGACAATTCATATACAACTTTTACATGTAGGTTCTCTGAGACTTGTCCAGTTGAGTTTAAAAAAATCTGTTACAAACATGTTTTGAAGAATCTTCTCTTTTGATCCTCCAAGAGGATGAGTGGTTTCCCCACTGAGTGCCTGACAGGAGCTGGTGATGCTATTCAGTGGTCAAGTGCTTTCCTAGAATGTGTAAGGAATGGAGAAGAAGGAAGAGAGATGACGAGAGAGAGAGAGAAACTTACAGAAAGAGAGCAAGAAAAGTTTCTTATGTAAAATCACTGTGCAAAGATTTGCCTTCTAAAATAATGAAGGATAACTTTTGATATTTGCTGGTTACTTCTTATGCACCACATGTAAATTTTCTTCGTGATTTTTTTGTCTAGCATGCAAATTAATAGGTTTCATTGTTACATTTTCCTATATCTGTATCATTATAGTTTGTTCTTATAGCTTGCCTCCTCCCCACTGTCCTTCCCATCATTCCTGCCCTCTTGCTGGTCTCCTCCCTCAAATATTCTCTCCTGGTTTCTATTTTTTTAAATATTTATTTTTATTTATACGTATGAGTGTTTTGTCTGCGTATAAGTGTGTGCACCATGTGTATGACTGGTGCAGGAGGGATCCAGAAGAAAGGCATCAGAAGGAAACAGAGTTACAGGTGGTTGTGAGAGGCCATATGAGTGCAAAGTAGCCCGTGCTCTTAACCACTGAGCCCCTCCTTGGGCTTTCATGCTGCATATATTCTATGACCCTCCCTTGTTCCAGCTCACCCCTTCCCTTAGACCACTTCCTCTCCTCCTGCAGTTCTCATCTGAATCCTCATACAACACTTGGATCAAATGCCGTGACGTTTGCCTTTTCCACGGCAGTCAGCTGCAGCTTGACGGGCACCAGTGGCGGAGGCAGATCTGATAGCCCAGCACCTGAACTGCTTCCTTCTTTCTCTGGTCTGGTCCACCTTTTATGCCTTAGGGCAAACAGTAGCAAACCACCCTGCTTTCGCACAATCAAACACCTTGGAAACCGACTAATGTCAGACTCCAGGGAAGCCACTCACTTTAAAATCCATAAAGCATAATTATGTTGCACTGATGGCCCATTATCTGATGCCATCTCATGACACCGTGCCCGATCATCACTTCACTTGGAAAGGTCCTCCGCAGTGAATCTCCTCTAAGAGACTGTCTCCATTATCCCCGGTAAAGTGAATCTATACCGTAGAGCAGTTGAATTAATGGTACCTTATGATGTGAAGTCTCTCAATGGAGGAAGAATGATTATAAATTAAGTTGGAGCTACTTGTACCTGGCAGGGAATATGTATATACACACACACTCCACCTGCTTGTTAGATCAGTTATTAGAATCTATTCAGGCACCATAGGAAGAAGAATGCAGAGGAATTAAATGTGTGCAAGCACAAAGAGGTGGATACGGAGTCCAAGCTCTTCTCTTCCTACCCAGGGCCGTGATGATGCCTGGACCCAACCTGTGACTGGGGGTCTTTTCTATGTCTGTGGTCCTGTTGTAACCAGAGCCTGTGTTGAGGTCCATGGTGTCTGTTGCCTTTGGGGGTTGAGACTGTACAGAGTCTGAACCACCACATGGGACTAGATTGGAGCCTGGGCACCATGCTGCTGCTGAGGTCATCCAGATCTAAGAGGCCTGTGCTGCCACCAGGAGCTATGGTAACATCTAGTCCCAAGATGCTACCAATGACCACATCAGGGTCTGTGACCCTGCAGCAGCTGGGGTCTGTGTGAGTGTCCCATTGCCCATATTTACACAGGGGATCATGCAAACCAAGTGTTGAACCACGTGAAGTATGAGGGCTCTCCCACCCCTTACTGGCTTGGAGTGACCCCTACACCCACCCCACTCACAGGAGAGCTGATCCTGAATCTCCCCAGCCCTAGAATAGCAGACCCTAATGACCCCAGCACCGGAAAGCTGGCCCCACCCCTAATAGGAGAGCCAACCCCTCACACTTGGGAAAGGTTGCCCCATTCATCATCCAGGGTCCTGAGAGCCTGAGAGGAGTGGTCCCAATGGCCTTGACTGAACAACTCAGCTGCCACCCAGGCACACAATCCAGGTCTTGGAGCTGGCACACACTGTGACATTTACCTCATCTATGACCTGCTGGAAGGTGTGAAGGAATGGATCCTGTGGAACCATAGCTGCAGGACCTTCATGACTGGGGTGAACAGCAGAATATCAGAGAGGAATGTCGGTGAGGGTCCAGTATTGATGGTGTACCAAAGCCAGAGACCTTGAACTGCCCAACAATTCATTCCACAATGAACGCTTGCAAGTACAGCTGTTTGGACAAAAGGGTCTACTGCATGATACGCAGCAGCTCCCAGTGCAACTAAGATGAATGAAGAGGCAAGGGAGAGGTGTGAAAGATGGAGAAGTGAAGTGTTTTCTTTTTCTTTTAATTCTTTTAAAATTATTTTTATTCTTTTATAAGTCTTCCTTTGGGGAGCACTGCAAGACTGAGGGGCAGATACGGAAGGACTGGGACATGAGTGCAATTGGGGTACATTATGTGAAATTCCCAAAGAATTAATAGAAATGGAAAAAGAAAAAAAAACAGTCACAGATACATATAAAACAGACAGACAAACAAAAAAAATCCTGAAAAACAAATAAACAGCCAAAACCAAAGAACAAAACTATTCAAACTCAAAACTCTCATTAAAAAAAATAAAAACTCCAAACCAAGGAATGGAAGCTGCAACTTGCCTTGAATGCTTAAAACAGTCCAAGTGGATGTGTTGTGTAAGCTCCCAGGCTGGATGCACGGTAGGATCGGCTTTGCCTAGCTGTGAGGGTAGGCCGTGTTCTAGTCAACCACAATATGGGGATGGGAGGTCCCTGGTCATTTGCTTTCAAGGACTGGGGAACTATCTATAAAAGGGAAAACTGACCCCTTCACATCAATCACATTCGATTTTAAAGAAGTTTCTATGGGTGTCCTAAGGGAGGATAAACGGGGACCGTTGAGTTGACCATAAGGATCTAAATTTCAGACTCTGGAAGAGTGGAGGTGAAGAACTGGGTTTTTCCATAAACAGAAAATGCTCTTTTCTGTATTCACTAACTGAAGATTGAAAAAAGTCTTTTCTAGAAGGTTCTAGTTCTAGAATTTCTGAGACTGTAGTCTTAATATCTTTTTAAGTTCACATTTTAAAAAAATAGGAAACTTGTTTGTCCTCACAAAGATTAAGAATAATGTACTTAATAGGTGCCTGGGAGAAAGGCTTTGATGAATAACCTCAACAATGACTACTATCATCTCTCTATCAAAAACAGGGTCTAAAAATTCCCCTCTTTCTTTTGTTTCCCCTTTTCTTTTGCATCCTTTTTCCTTTCTCCTCCTTTGTGAATTGAGCAAATAATCTCCCTGGTTGGTAGTGAATTTTATACCTCATTGGTATAAAATTACTATTTTTAAGGGTCCAGAAAAGATGTAAATGAACTCTTGTAGAAGGGTAAGACTCTGATTTGGTAAAGTACTTATGCGATGAGGCATAATTAAATAATTAAGTTTTCCAAACTCTTCATGATGTGCTAAAGAAAATGAAGTTCAAAGAGTTGTCTTCAGTCGGAGCAGACAGGAAAGAAGTTCTCCAGGGCGCTTGAATGGATGTGGCTGTGATGATGATGGCTGCCATGGTGATGGTAATGAGGGCTGGATAATGGTGAAAAGGGGTAGAGAGGGAGGAAGAGAGGAGAAGAGATAGAGGATTTGCTATAAGCCTTCAATGGTAGTTTCTTTAGAACGTAAAGATACATTTCTAATTTATTTTTAAACCAACTAATATTGAGTATCTTTAGACACACACTAGCACAGGGCTCCTCTCTAAGTTTTCTGTACTGAGGGAGTCTGTAAAGTTAATGCTTCCGGAAGCAGCCTTAGGAGATGAGGGCTTTTGTTATGATGGGTCTCTCCTCTCTCCTCCCCCTCCTCTTCTTCCACCTCCTCTCATCATCTTCTGTGTTCAGACTGGGATTTACATTATTGGGTTCTTTGGTTCTCAGGTCTTTAGACTTGAACTCATTGTTCTGACCAAATATATGACAGAAACAACTTGAGAAAGGAAGCATCTGTTTAGCTCAAGGTTTCAGATGGTTGATTCCATCATGGTGGGAAAGGAGGATAGGGTAGAGCAATTCACATCATGGTGGGCCAGTAGGAGAAAAGGGGGTACTCTCAGGCTTCAGCTGACTTTCTCCTTTTTTATTAAGTCTGGGTGCCTAGCCCATAGGATGGCTTCATCCACATTCAGAGCAAGACTTCTCTCAGCAAACCCTCTCTGGATATACCCTCATAGATAGAACCGTAGTATCTCATAGGTGATTCATCAAGGATCTATACCACTGTCTTTCCTTGGTCTCTGTATTATATTACAGGTCAGAAGGCTTCTCATTTCCAATAATTACTGCACGTCTATCTGTTAATCATTCTGTCTGTCCATTTATTTATCATTTTTCTCTCCATAATTTGTATCTATCTATCTATCTATCTATCTATCTATCTATCTATCTATCTATCTATCTATGTATCATTTCTATTATCCATCATGCTTTATCAGTTCAGTTTCTCTGGAGAACTCTAAATTAATTCACTCACCCAAACAGCTTTGCATGGAACATGTCAGCCTTTGATAGAGACCGTATTAATTCTAAGGGGTGAAGCAAAGTAGCTTTGTCCTCAGGGTCCTTCCCTCATTTTTCCCTACCTGTAGAGTGCTTTTTCATATCCAGATCTTTTTAAAACTTGCTTTATATGTATGTATCTATTTTATGTGTGCTAGATCCAAATTCTTATTTTACACTTGTAGCTTGGTGCAATTCTGCACCTTTGACTTCTATGATTAAAGTCAGAACTACTTATAAACAGGTAGAGATAAAGTACAGCTGTGTCTTTGGAGAGCACAGAAGAATATGTATTTAACAAGTGGCATGTGCTAAGCAATTTACCCATGTCGCCTCATTTAACCTTCAAAGCAAGCCGGATTGCATCATTTCCATTCTAAATAAAGAAGACTTTATGGTTTGTAGCATTTTCATGGAACCTTAGAGACCGTTTGTAGTGGATGGAACGGGTGTTCTGGGCAGCAGGCAGGGCCACCAGAATGATGTTTATAGAGGAAGGTGGGGTGGGAGGAGACTCTAGCTGTGTCGTGAAATGCATGTCTCTGCTGACCTGGTCTCCCTCTTTAAATTTCCAAGTTCTGAAGTGGAGGAGAAAAGACTTTGGGAAGGACAGACTACTGTCTTCCCATGCTTGAAGCACTGTCATGTGAGGGTGGAATCGTTCTAGGCACACAAGGGGCTGACTGGAAGGTGACCTGTGTGGTGGTTTGGATGAGAACAGCCCCAGGAGGCTTGAATGCTTGGTCTACAGTTAGTGAAACTGTTCAGGAAGAATGAGGATGTGTGTCACTGGAGGTGGGCTTTGAAATTTAAAAAGACAATGATTCCCATAGTTCTCTCTCGATCTCGATCTCTCTCTCTCTCTCTCTCTCTCTCTCTCTCTCTCTGTGTGTGTGTGTGTGTGTGTGTGTGTGTGCGCGCGCGCGCACGTGCACATGGTTGTTTTCTCAACATGTAAGCTCTCAGCCACTACTTGATAAGCCAAAATCATGCTTGCCTGTCTGGTGCCATGTTCCTCACCAAAATGGTCACGGAACTCTAAAACTATAAGCCCAATAAATTATTTCTTCTATAAGTTACCTTGGTCATGGTGTCTTAGCAGAGCAGTACGAAAGCGACTAAGACAGCGGTTAAGAACAAAGTATAACTCAGAACTAGGAAAGCTGTATGTAAGTTACTTTTCTGTTGGTGTGATAAACTACCCTAAATAAAGCAGAGTGTAGAAGACAGAGTTTACGTTGGTTTGTTCTAGAAGGAGAGACCACAGCAGAGGAGGAGGCAGGGCAGCATGTGGCCGTAACAGGAAGCTGAGAGGTCTATCTGCATCCATAGGTGGGAAGCAGGGAAAGTGAAGTGCAGGTGAGGTGAGGTTATAAGACTCTCACTGGCCATCCCTGTGACGTCCTTTCTCTAGCAAAGCCACACATCCTAGGGTTGCTTAGCCTCTCTAAACATCACCAACTGAAAACCACGTGTTCAGTACAAAGCCTATGGGGGACATTTCACTCGAACCACTGCAGTTGCCCATCAGGGGGATTGTTTTTCAGTAGCGTGGTTCAAGCAAGGGTTCCATGAAAGCAGATGAGAAATAGACAGCCATGTGGGAAGATTCTAGATCAAATGAAAATTTCTCCTGGAGTATGTCATAATTAAGAACTTTGAGAGCTGAGCATGATAGCACACACCTGTGACCCCAGCGTCAAGGAGGCTGGGAGGGTTGGAGACCAGAATGGACTACATAGTGAGATACTGTCTCAAAAACATATTAAGAGTTGGCAATGTAGCTCAATGATAGAGTGCTTGCCTACCATGTGCAAGGCCCTGGGTTCAGGTTCTAGCATTAGAAATTAACTAAGCCAGGCAGCGGTGGTGCACAGAGGCAGAGGCAGGCGATCTCTTGAGTTTGAGCCCAGCCTGGTCTACAGAGCAAGTACCAGGACAATCAGGGCTATACAGAGAAACCCTGTCTCAAAAAATAATTAATTAATTAAAGAATAGCAAGGACTCCACATAAGTAATTATACCATCGGGAAGATCAGGCATGTGTACCCAACACACAGTACAGTTAAGGGTAGGGATGAAGAGTCAGTGAAGAGGTCACTGTGGGAGTATGTATTTCTGTGGTTCACTCAGAGCTGTACCATCTACCTGCTTTGAGTGGCTGAGCCTCATGTTTCCCATTAACAAGGTGGGTCTGCAGTGACAGCAATCACACAGAACAGGAAGCCAGCACAGACCTTGGCATATGTACTCTGCTCATTAAGTTTTCATGATAAGTAATTTTTTAAGAGACGAGGACTGATGAGCCAGGTGAGGCTCACAGTTACTCACCTCAAAAAGACTGGTGAGGAGCCAAGAATGTTTAGAGAGAACAGAGAAGAGAGCTTCAGGCAATGGAACTCCCCAAATGAGACTTGAGAGCCAGCGAGCCAGCGCCCCTCATAGACTATCGTGCTCCCAATCCTTGGGCTGGCTCCAAGTTCTTTGAAGACTTAAACAAATTTACAGAAGCCCAAATGATGCAGGAGTATCTAGAGGCCATTCATGGCTCTGGCTGTCCTGTGAGGCACCGTACATGCTATAGGCCTCCGTGCCGGTGTTGGGCTTGTTGAGCTGCCTGGTTTCAGGACTGAGTGCTGACATGATGATTTGTGCCCAAACTCAATTCATGGTCTTCTCCCAGCCTTGGGCTTCTCCCCCGATTACTTATTTATGCTCATGATTTATTCCTCACTACTGTAAAAACTTACTCATGATAATGGTCTAATCTTCTGTACTTATTCATTTAATTCTTCCAGCTTAGAAAACAAAGGCTCTGGATTCTTTTTCCTCTTGGCTATTGAAATGTTTTTCTGGATCCCAGGACTGGTTCATGTGAGCAGGCTCTGAAAGGTTTTTTGTTTGTTTGGGTTTTTTTGTAATTTAAAAAGTATTTATATATTTTTAAGTTTATGTGATGCATGTGTATGCCTAGAAGAGCCATGGAATACAGAAGAGGGCACTGGATCCCCTGAAACTGGAGTTGCAACTGATTATGAACAACAATGTGTATAATCAGAGGTTTCTCCATACTGTCAGTGTGCAACCACTTTTAAAATAATCACCCAGATGCTTAATACTAATTACAAACCATTTGGCCTATTGCTCAGGTTTATTATTAACTAGCTCTCACAACTTAACCCATTTCTATTAATCTATATTTTGAGCTTGGCATCATGTGGCATTACCTGTTCTCTAGTATATCTTGTTGCTCCGACAGCTTACTGGTATCTTCCTTCTCTCCACCCTTCTTCTCTCTGTATCTCTGCTTGAATTTCCCACCTGGCTATATCCTGTCTTGCTATAGGCCAAAGAAGCTTCTTTGTTAACCAATGGTAATAAAACATACTCACAGAATACAAAGGGGTTATCCCACAGCAAATGTGGGCTCTTGCAAATGAACTCATGTCTTCTGAAAGAGCAGCAAGCACTCCCAACCCATGAGCCATCTCTCCAGACACTCTGGTGGGCTTTGACTCCACAGTATAACGATATGTGAGCAATGGTATCAACTAACATACAGTGTATGCTAGGCATTATTCTAAGCACTCTGGATGGAAGACACTTTTAATTCTTTAAAATACTATGAGAGAGGGCTGATGGTTACAGCCCAATGGCAGAGCACTTGTCTAGTATAAAACTCCTTAGGTTCTATCCTCAGTAACTTTCATATCTCCTAGTTTCATAGTGGCATCCTGTTTTCTTCCACTGCCCAATGACCCTGTAGGTGTTTTCTGGAATCTTCTTTCAAATCCTGATCTTATACTCTGCTTTGGGGGAAATCCTGTATAAAGCATAGACTGTGCTATACTTTCTTAACATTTAAAATTTTTGGGATAGGGTCTGACTATGTAGCCATGATTGGCCTAGACTCCATATGTAGACCAGGCTAGCTTCAAACTCAAGGATTTCCATCTGACTCTGCTTCCTGGGTGCTGGGGCTAAGAGTGTGCACCACTAGTCAAAGCTCATTGTCTATTTTTTAACATTTCATCTTTCAGTTTTCTGCTATAAAAAAGTTTCAATTAGGTACTCTAAGAAACCTTGGTGGTCAAATACAAGACTGGTTCCAAACTTTGCAGAAAGTAACAAGAGTAGAGAGTAGAGAAGTTCTTGTCTTTCTGTGGAATCTTAAAGATGGCACATGGATGAGTCAAGGTTGTTGGCTGGAGAATGCGTGACTCTGTGAGAACTGACCTCTGGCCTCCATCTACCAGGACAAGGCCATTTGAGATTACTCGGCACCAGTCAAACCAGGGCATGTGATTGTCCAGCAGAAACTAGCAAGATCTGGGCCAGAAAAGCCAAAATAAATAACAATCAGGAGAAATGGTAAAGTTTTGTTCCTTCAGCCAACAGTGTTGGGCCTGGCTTATTAGGCAGCAAAAGCTACTTTCACAGTCCCACTGATGCCATCAGTGAGGGTTGAGCCAGTGGGGCCGTGTGTTTCCTTCTCAAGTTCCATGCTGTATTTGGGTAACTGAACGAGATGGGAGGATTTAGAGAAGACTGCTGACTATGATAAATGCCCTTTTAAGATTTTCTTTGAGATGATCTTGTGCTTTTGTTATTGTTGTTTTGGTTTTTTGTTTGCTTGTTTTTTCAAGACAGGATTTCTCCGTGTAGCAGCCCTTGCTGTCCTAGAATTTACTCTGTAGTTCAGGCTAGCCTCAAACTCACAGAGATCTGCCTGCCTCTGTCCCCTGAATGCTGGGACTAAGGGCATGCACTACCATTCCAGATAGCTTCTTAGGTTCTTGTTTCTTTCACTAGGTTTATTTAAAAGGTAATAACTAATATATGTCCCTTTTCCATTCGTGAGCCCCATGAGTGTTAAAGCAACTGATCCTGGGCTACTGACACAGAAAGACAATCTGGAGGGGTAAGGACTGTGTTTGTGCCAGTTCAGGGCTACCATTTGAGTCAGATACTGGTTACAAAAGAGGAATATGAACCCAGTGTAACCAAACTTTTTTTTTTTTTACAAAGAGAAGACAAAAATATAGACTTAGTCTTTTCCATTTTGTTTTATTTTGTGTCTAGGTCTTTTTCTATAGCTCAGATTGGCCTTGAACGCTTTAAGAAATAGTTCAATTGTATGTGTATTAGTGTTTTGCCTGTTTGTGTATCTGTATACCACATGCATGTCTGGTGCACATATGAAGGCCAGAAGACGTCAACAGATTCCCTGGAATAGGATTTACACACAGTAGAAAGGCATCATGTGGGTGCTGGGAATTGAACTCATGTCAGCTGGAAGAGCGGGCAGGGCTCTTAACCACTGAGCCATTGCTCCAGCTTCTGACTTTGAACTCTTGATTCCCCTGACTCAGCCTCACAAGTGCTAGGATAACAGGTGTATGTTACAGTCTCGGAGTTTCTGTTGCTGCTATGAAACAACATGACCAAAAATCAAGTTGAGAAGAAAAGGGTCTGTTTGGTGTACACTTCCATTACTGAAGAAAGTCAGGCTAGAAAATCAAACAGGGCAGGCTCCTGGAGGCAAGAGCTGATGCTGAGGCCACGGAGGGAAGCTGTTTACTGGTTTGCTACTCATGGCTTGCTCAGCCTGCTTTCTTATAGAATCCAGGACTTCCAGCCCAGGAATAGCACCACCCATCATGATCACTAATTGAAATGCCTTACAAGCAGCATCTCATGGAGGCATTCCCTCAACTGAGGCTGCTTCCTCTCTGATGACTCTAGCTTGTGTCAAGTTGATACGCAAAACCAGGCAGTAAAGCCACCCATGTTTCACTTTCTCAAAGTGAAGTTAAAAATATTCATTTAGCTTATATTGTGAGGATGTACCTGCTTGTGTGCACCATGAGGGTACAGGTGCCAAAGAAAGTCAGAAGAAGGCGTAAGATCCCTTTGAACTTGAGTTACAGGTGGTTGCGAGCCACTATGTGAATGCTGGGAACTAAACCCAAGTCTTCTTATAAGGGCAGTGAGTGTTCTTAACTGCTGAGTTTTGGCTCCACCCCTACATTTTGATTTTTTTTCTTAGCCATTCAGAGACTGGATTTCGGAGCTCATGTGTTCCAGATAAGAGCAGCCGAGGTGATACAGATAACCTCTTTAGAACAGTCTACCCAGATCCGGCTGCCCGGGCCAGTCAAGGCTCTCCAGAGCTCCTTCCTGCAAGGTGCACAGACTACCAGAAATAGAGAGGTAAGTACATTCAGGATTTATTTATAACACACATTAGCTTCATTTCAGAACATAAATAATTCCTTCCAGTGCCAGAGGCAGAAAATCCATTTCAGTTGATCTGCTGAGATGGGGAGTGTGACCTGTGCGGGCAAAGGCTTGTTTATAAAGCCCCGCTTTCCCAGAGCATCTCATAGATTTGAGAGTTAATTGTTCCACTGAGGTTCTCTTAGATTTTTATTTCATCTGAAAATAACCAAAGAGAACAGAGAAGCCTGGCTCTCAAGCCACAAGCCAATGAAGATGGTGTGGGTGTCAGCATGGTGATGGCTCAACAGCCAGAGGTGGAAATAGCTTCCTTTGGCCTTGACCTCCTCCACATGCGGGCCAGAAGGTCCTGCTTCCTTGAGGATTTCTCCCAAGGAAGCTCCGTGTTCCATAAATATGCTTAACACAGACAGGAAAGGGATAGATAGGGCTGACTTTGTAAACACATTTCGCTCATGGCTAGGCCACCCTAAAAGCTAGTAAATGTCTCTGTGTTCAGCATAGATAGAGAGCTGGCTGAGGAATACTGGTAACCATACCAGCACAGGGCACAGCTGGAAGCATTGGACAGTCGCAGCTGACACATCGTTCAGAAGGCAAAGTGTTTTGCTTGCTTCTACCATGCTGGAGGGTTGGGGCCATTCCTTGTTGTTCAGGTCCCAATTAAAGAGAGTTTCGGTTGCATGTTAAAGGGACAGATCTTTTTTCCACTTGTAAGACTGACCAAAATATACTAAAACTACAAATGGAAACTGTAACTGGAAGTTTCTTGTCCCACCTGGTCCACAGCCACTTTTAAAATAACCACTCAGAGGCTTAATATTAATTATAATTGTTTGGCTGATAGCTCAGGCTTACTTCTGGCTAGCTCTTATGTTTAAGCCATTTCTATTAGTTTATGTTTTACCACGAGGCTCGTGGCCTCTTACCTCACATCCTGCTTCCCTAACAACTGCTAGTGTCCCTCTGACTCTGCCCTTTTTCTCCCTATATTCAGTTTGGCTTTCCTGCCTAGTTACCTTCTGCCCTGCCATAGGCCAAAGCAGCTTTATTCAACAACTAATAAAAGCAGCACACAATCTCCTTTGGGGCACTCTGCATCAGGAAACTCATCTTCCATCATGGGGTCCACATAGCCCTTCTGTTGACATGAATAGGGTCGAATTCTTTAGAAGCACCAATGTGGCTTATTTCTCACTTCCATTTCCTCTTACTAACCACCTTAATAGACTATAACATGTTCTGATAGGCTGTTGTCTTCAGTTCAGCACAGCTGTAGATAGTTTCTGTCAGGCAACAAGGTCGGATTCATACTTCCCGAATCTTGACTCCTTTCCATATTTAAGCTGTTTGCAATGAGTAATTTAATCTGCACACCAACACCTATCCTCCCAGTGTTGCCATGTGGCTGACAAACCCAGGCTTGCAGTCTGTCTATCACCACGGAGCACATGCACTAATGTCAATGGCACTGGAGTCAGATTCTCTCTGCTAGGTAACGTCTGTCTGAATAATTACGTGGATTTGTTCTCACGGGTTTTCCAGAGGAGCTACACATTCTTATTCTGCGCAGCCATTCTCTATATGTCTTGGTTGATTGGTTTTAGATTAGCCATTTAATGAAAATCAAATGTATTTGGAGAGCTTCGATGGCGCTGTCAGTTTATCAGGAGCTTTGCAGACATGAAAATGAAATCATTTGGTGGGCTTCTTCCCTTTAAAGGGAAAGTCATGCTACAGGCAACTTCTTGGGATAATGAAAGGAGCTGGGTGTAAAATGAAAACATGCAATTAGGGAGGTCTAGCTGCTCCATGTGTTTATCTGATGCGTAATCCTCCAAACTAATTAATTTTATGCTAAAATGTGTAAAATCTAGATAATTCAGGCCTTATTTGATTACTCGTCTTTGAGAAGGAAAAAGCCCTCACATCAAATATTGGTAAACAGATGTGGGTTCTAAGGAGTAGATGGAGGTGGGCAGGAAGGTCGCCACTCTAGCAAAATGTTCCATTTCTGCATATCATTCCACTCCCATCTGGGAATAGTATGCCGAGTCAGGGAAGACTTAAATTCTGAGCATGGAAGCATAATGATGAACTGTTGTGATGGAGAATCTTGTTTACCAACTTGTCATACTGGGGAAGAGGGACCCTCAACTGATAAATTATCCCTGTCACATTGGCCTATAGGCAAGACTTTGGGACGTTTTCCTGATGCCTGATTGATGCAGGGGGACCATCCTATGGTGAGGAGTGCCATCCCTAGATCGGTGAACCTGGACTATACAAGAAAGGTAACTGAATATGACCCTGGCAGCAAGCTAGAAAGCAGCAGTCCTTACTTTGTAGTTTCTGCTCCAGGTTCCTGTTTTGAGTTCTTGTCCTGACTGCCTTCAACAATGGACTGTAAGCTGTAAGATGAAATAAACTCTTTCCTCCCTAAGTTGCTTTTGGTTGCGGTGTTTATCACGACAATGGAAGCAAAGCAGGACAACTGTCTTTTGACTATTTCTCCTTCTGGATTCCTAGGTTGGTTCCTATAGGGATGTCCGGAGAGCCTACCCTTTGGCTCAGTCCCAGTCTCTGGAGTGGTACTCATCGCACAGAAAAACAGCTTTCTCTGAAAGTTGATGTCTAATGCTAATGAAAAGCATTAAATGTTTTTTTAGAGCTCGAATTTGTGTCTGACTGATGCTTAAAAGGCTTCCATTTGAATTCATTTCTTTGAGTTGCCTTCTTTCGCAACTTAGAGTCTGCGAATGCCCTGGAGGCAGGAACGACATGGGAACCTATACACTCTCCGGTGCTTCCCTTTACTTCTAGACTGAGAAGTTGCTTAGGTGAGTCCCAGGCTGGTCTGGAGAGAGAAGTTTGGAGATAGAAAATTAGCAAGATGACAGCCAACGTCCTCCAGGGAAAGCCAACTATCTGAAGCTTGTACACTCCTTTGTCGAGATTGTTCTAATGACACCGTAACAAGAAGCAGATGGCTTTTGTCTCCTGAAACCTCTAGAAAGCAGATGGAATGAACATCTGAGACCAGCCTGTTGGTGAGGGCAGAACCGGAGGAGGGAAGGGACAAGGTTCTGACCTATACGTAACTCAAGGCCTTATCTAGCTGTGCCACACAACTGGGAGTCCGCTGAGCCCAAGGTGACAACTGTCACCTGTCCTCTGGCCAATGGTCACTTTGAAAATGGAATTTGCCTCAGGATGTTATTAATAACAAAAACTAAAAAGAGGAAATGAGGTTGGGAGGGAGATTAGGAGCTGAAAATGGCTTCTTGCTGCAGCCTCCCGACTTCGTTTCCTCCGAGTGGAATCCTTGACTTCCCCGGAACAGGTCTTCTCTTATATTTCCCTCTCAATGCATGGAGCAGCCAAGACACATCACTGTTCTCCCATGGGGAGGGTCTCCCCATCCATTTTCTCTCCTGCCCTCTCCCACAGTAGGCACATGTATTTTTAATACAGTATTTGACAAAAAAAAAAAAAACCAACTTTCTCATGGTTCTCAAGGCTTGATGCCACCCCCCAGATTCCCACACTGCTCTTCACATTCTTCTTCCTGAATCTTAGGCTCTCTTTACATACTGAATTATAAGTAGATTTGCCACCCAACGTGCCTGAATATGAACACACTCATTGTCTGGCCAAAACAGCAGCTCCTCAGATTGCTCCTGCCAACTATCTGCTTAGCTCCCTTACGCTTACTCATCGCCATTTCTGGAAAGAGCAAGCATCCTTTAGTAAGTACATCGCAGCTTGCAGCTCCAGAGCTATTCCGGGTCTTGTGCAGGTGGCCTCTGCTTCTGAACTGTGAACATGAGGGCAGGACACATGCCCATCTTTGAAATATCATAAAACAATTCATTGAACAAAACATAAGAGGTGTTTGCTTTGTTTTGTAAGCACAATCCCATTTACATAACCTTTAATTTACCTTCAAAAACTGAGCACAAGCTGGACACCTTTAATCCCAGAATTTGGGAGCCAGAGGCAGGCTGTGAGCTTGAGGCCAGCCTGGTCTATAAAGGGAGTTCCAGAGCAGCCAGGACTGTTACACAGAGAAATCCTGTCTCAAAAAATCAATACCAAACCAACCAACCAACCAACCAACCAACCAACCAACCAACCAACCAACCAACCAACCAAACGAATGAACAAACGAACAAACAAAAAACAAAAGTTGCTCACAATTTCTTTAGGAAAATGTCAACTTCAAATTGCTCCACTACCGGGCTCCCCTGTATGGTTCATTGCTCATCTGATTTATGAAAGCCCCAGGGAAGAAAATACCAGAGTATATTATGACCCATCCAGGTCCTACCAAGAGCCCAATGGTAACTCAAGGAGCACATAAATAGATAACTCTAGATAAATGAGTGAAATTAGAGAAAGAAACCTCATATGGAGATCCCTGAAAGGCTGGTCACAAATAAGAGGTCATTCTGTGGTAGATATTGTTATCTGTCTAAGCCCCCTGAAGGGCTCATTCCCCCTTGGCAGCAGCCGACACCCTTGGCACTATCTGTCAGCATGCTGTCTGAGCACTGCCTTTCCTGAAGAAAGTCACCAGTGCACGATATCTATTCACACAAGGACAGGAATTTGGGCCTCTTGGGCTAACTCCAAAGGGTTGTTATGATTTCACAACCCTCCACAGATTCAGCAGAGATCTTTTAGACTTCACACTTCCTCTTTTCAATTCTGCTTCCTTCTCTTTCTACAAGGACTGATTCCCAAAAGCCCTTTCTGGTGCTCCACCTTCACAAGAATTAAGGATCTACACTTGATAGCTCCTAAATTTTTATGTATTTAAATTTTTGCTTTGCTGAGGATGGGATACAAGGCCTTGCCCCATGATAAGGCAAGTACACTATCACTGGGCTGTGCCTCCCAGCCCTATAATCATATCTATCTCTCTATCTATCAGTTTTTTTTAGATAAGGTCTTATTGTGTAAATCAAGATGGCCTCAAATTTGCCATGCAACGCAAGAAGTCCTCAAGCTTATGATCTTCCTGCCTCCCAAGAGCTAGGATGTATGAGTCACTATGCCCAGAGAATGTCCATTTCAGAGTCTTTTTCTTGGACAAGCCATCGAAATATCCCTCTGGCCTGAATAGGAAAGATCAAAGGTACCATACTTTTGTAAACCTCTGGGAGAGGGGTCAAGCTGTAAAAGCCATGGTCACGGACAAAGTAATTTGGTGACTGCAACTGCAGAGAGTGAGAAGAGAGGCAAACATCCTAGCTTTTCTGCCCTCTAACTACCCACACCTGCTCCTGCTTTGCTTAGCTAACCTCAGCTGGAATCTGGAAAGCAAAGGAGTAGGGTCAGGCAGCCCTCAAAGGGCTCGTGAAGCAGAGCAATGACCAGAGATGGTGGGGAGTTATAACGTTATAATCTGGAGGTATAAAGGCAGAAAAGCCAGTTCGGGTGATGGTTGTTGTTGCTGCCTCTCTCCAGATGAGGAAAGGAGAGATGAGGTGATATGAGGTATGTGTGGTCAAACAGCCTGTAAGAGACAGAAACAGAAATGGCATCTTAGGGCTGGAGAGATGGCTCAGAAGTTAGGAGCACTTGTGGCTCTCTACGAGGTCCTGAGTTCAGTTCCTAGCTCCTATATTGGGCAGCTCAAAAACTCCTGTCCCTTCAAAGATAAAGGAATCTGACACCTTCTGGTCTCCCCAGGTAACTGCATGCACATGTGTGGGCACATGCATACACACACGCATACACACACACACACATACACACAAAAATAATAAATAAAAATACATCTTAAAAATAAGTCAGTTCATCTTTGGAGGGCACGGGTGTGGGGTGTCAAGGTCTATGCTTCTAACTATCATTCCGCATGCCTGCTCTGTTTTCCTTCTAGACATCTCTGAGTACCTGGGTTGGGACTTATGGTTCACTTTTTCTGTCTCACTCCTTCATTTAAAGTTCAAGAAAGGCTGTGTCTGTTGAGCGTCTATGAGGCTTTGCTAATGTCCACAAGGCTGTGAATGTTCTTACTGGATTTTGCATTTCGATAGGACCCACGAGCCCAAGGGGAAAAGAGTGGCAATTGAAAGAGTGCTGTCATCATATCCTCGCTGTGTTTGTCCATGTCAACAGCTCTGGGTGAATCTTGTTTAATTGACTAACAGCTTCGATTTCAGGAATAAAATATGAAGCTGTTGTCTGAACTGTGAAATTCTAATTATTTGAAATGTCAGAGGCAAAGCTCCAGTATGGTGTCCTCCCTTGGGTGGTGAAGTTTTTTGATCTGGAAGAGTTCGTTACTGAAAGTGAGGCGTGATGAGTTTTGACGGAGGAACTGTGAACATTGTCCTTGCTCATGGCTGTGTATTGATCTTCTCTGCTGTCCTCGTGCTTTCCAGCCATGCTCCTTTCGTACAAGTGTGTCCCACACAGACCACACGACCTTACAAGAGCCCTTCTTATTCTTCTTAGTGAGTGGGGAGTCTCAGCTGAACTTGAGTTAGGACACAGGAAGTGATCATTTCTCCAACAGGGCTTTAGGACAGGATCACAATGGATATTTTAATTGCTTTTTTTTTTCTCTTGAGCTCAGTGCCATAGCTATGAGTATTATGAAGGGTCACTGTTGCATATCAAGAAATGAAGCAGCATTTTATTTGTGGTGATTCTTAATCCACCAAGTTGACAATTAAAATTAGCCATTACACTGGGTAAGAGCTATCAATATAAACCAGCTCCCAGCCCTTCAAGACTCTTACTTTATATTCGGCCGGCCTGGGTCTATGGTTTTTAGGACAAGTGGGTCTGTGACAACAATTTTATGATGGTTCTGAGAGAAATTATGGGTTTTTGTTTATTCTTCCAGACTCTTTATATGGCATAATAGGAATGGAAGCCATATATTGTATTTAATTTTTTTCGTGTCTATATTATGGTATGTGTGTATGTATTTGTGTACATAGGTACATGTTTGCATGCATATATGTGTACATGCATGAATTTGTGTATAAAGGTCAAAGGTTGACATCAAGTATCTTTTTTTTTCTGAGACTGGGTTTCTCTGTAGCTTTGGAGCCTGTCCTGCAACTAACTCTGTAGACCAGGCTGGCCTCGAACTCACAGAGATCTGCCTGCCTCTGTCTCCCGAGTGCTGGGATTAAAGGTGTGCACCACCACCATCCCACTTGACTTCAAGTGTCTTATTCCATCAATCTCTACTTTCTACATCATGTCAGAGTCTCTCACTAGACCTGAGTCACTGATTCAGTTAGAGCAATGAGTAGCTAACTTGCTCCAAGAATCCTTGTTTCTGCTTCTTGAGGACTTGGATTATAGGCAGGCCACCACAATAGTCCAACATTTATGTGAATGCTGGGGACCTGAACTCTAGGTTTCATGCTTGCATAGCAAGTGCTTTACCCACTGACCCAGCCCCCAGTTTCAGTTTATGATGTATACATAAAGCTAAAAATAATCAAGAATCTATGACCGGTAGCAGTTTGTGCATCTTGCTTGGGAAATCAACTAATATTGATTGAAGTACACCATATATTGCATAATACATGCCATTTACATAGGGCTTCTCTAAAACCTTTGGATACAAGTTTTTCATATATAAGAACCAGTTCACAAGGCATTTTATTGTCTTATTCATCTATGACATGAATATGGGTTAAATAATCATCTTTAATCTTTTCCTCCTTGCTGTGAGTGAATTGTGTATGTGCTAGCTTTCTTCTTTGTGTGAAGGGGTCATATGCTGAGGGTATATGAAGGATAGAGGGGCAGCTGGGGTGTGGAATGGGGGTTATATATGATCATATTCCATTTTAAACATGTATGAAGTTCTTAAGAATAAAGTAACAGTTTTTTAAAAGAAAAATAAAAGGAACAAGACTCCAAGGTGTGGTGGCCCACTCTTGTAATTTCAGCACCAGGGAAGCAAGGGCAGGAAGGTCCTAAGTTCTGAGATAGCCATTAGAGAGAGTCTGCCTCTCAAAGTAAAGGAAAAAAGGAGAGATAGTAGAGAATTTACTGTTCCATGAGATTACTTCATTTACTTTATGCCTCTTCAGTTAGAATATATGTTCTACAAGGCCAGGGGCTCTGTTTTGTTTGCTGCTATATGCTGAGGTAACAGGTACTCAATAAATGACCTACGAGTGGTTGAATAAGTGAGCGCGTGAATGAACACCAGGGACTGTGCTCTGGTACGTAGCAACAGAGATGCTGTCTCTCGGTTGTGTCTCCTAGCCCATTGGACAATCCTGGGAAAAAAGTTTTGAAAATGTGACTCAGGCTATCTCTTCCAGAGAGGCCTGTGAAATGAGGTCTGAGTGAAGCCCAGAGGGTACAGTGCTATGGTGGGTAAGAGGAGACTTCATTGCTTTCCTCTGCTTCAGCCAAGCTATTCCTGAGGCAAAATTTCCAAGCCCATTACTTCAGCCATTTTACGAGTCATCAGAGGGTCTATGGTCGATCTAGGGTGTCAGAAAACTAAACAAATGCGATCCTCTAATTACCTACTGCATGGGAATTGCATCCAGCCCTGAGCAGAGCCATCCATCCTGCGTGCCGGACAGTGAGTTAGGAGAGGATCCAGCCAGCATCGGAAAGGGGTAAATCTTGTTTAGGCGTTTAGAAGAAATGACTTTGCTGGATGAATCAGACAGGAGAGCCATCTGATTAGTGCTCACAAACAATCATTTGAAGCTTCGAAAAGCTAAACGCTGGGGAAAAGGATTATGAGAAATAGCAGCAGAAAGAGAAGAAAAGGCCTTTTTTCCCGTTGCATTCTGGACTGCCGCAGTGAAAGGGTCCCTCAGACTCATCACAGATCTATTGAAAAGGTGTGACAGCTCTCTTCAAACTAGTAAGAAACATCTTGCACTTTAAATTTTTAATTAAGGAATAATAAACGTGTAGAAGTCTATAAAGTGTGCTGATATTGAACACATGGCTTAATTAATCTTTATCCGTGTAAGCACCACAAAGAACAGGACATAAGCTTTTTCCAGCACCCTGGACGATTCTATTAGTCTCTTCTTATTTTGTCATCTCCCAGGAGTAACCTCAGACCTGACTTTTATCCTCAGAGTTGTTTTGTCTGCTTTAAAATATTTCGTGAGTCAATCAATACACATTTAAAAATCTGTTTAATCAGTGCCTATGTGGATATGTGCACGCATGCCTATGGAGGCCAAAGGTCAACCTCAGGCACTAACATCAACTTTTTTCTTTCTTTTCTTTTCCTTAAGGTGAGTTATGGGGATTGACCTTGGATCCTTGCATTTTCAAGGCCAGCACTTTGCACACTGAGCTGTTGCCCTAGTTCCAAACCCAGCTTGTTTTGTTCATCTCTGTATCTGTGACATTTAGTCACAATGATGTATTTGTCAGACTTGATTTTTCTTTAAAATTTTGGGTCATATCCTATTGTGTGAGTATACAGAACTTATTCATCTGTCCAAATGGACAATCTCAGGTGATCATAATAAAGTTGGAGTAAATGCTTTTAACTAGTCTCAAACTATGCTTAGGTATTTTCTGTCCCTTTATAGGCAGACCAGAGGGATTGAGTTTAGAGTGTGTGGACTCAAGATTTAGGCTCAGTCTGAAAGATACATAAAAATATACTGTTGTTCTCATTAGCCTCCACCTAAGCAGAGATCCCCAAAATCCTTAGATATGACAAAGTTAAACAATGTGTCAAACTGGCCGAACTATTACAGTGTGGACAGTCATGTCCCCTCATGCATGTGGATGAACATTAAGTAGCAGTCACATGTGGTGGCACACAATGGTGATGACAATGGCACTGAGAAGCCTGAGGTCAGGAGTGTGAGACCGGCCTGAGCTACACAGAGAGAACCTGTATAAATAAACAGTGGATCAAAGTAACAATGATTAACATTTATGGAACCTGCGCTCTATGTATTGTGTTTGAAATCTTGCATAAAACTTCTCCTGGAGTTCCTCAATAACTCTATCAACATCTGACAATGTGGGTATTGTCCATGTGCCTTCCTTCCTTCCTCCTTCTTTCCTTCCTTCTTTCCTAAATGAGAAGTTGTAGAGAATTTCATATGCTAAATGCTGAAATAAGGTAAGAGCACAAACACTCTAACACAAATTCAACAAAGGGCTTCGACATTAGTGCGTTTGACCATATAGGTTATTACAGAGCCAGGCCATCTGGAGGTGCCCGTGTCCAAAGGTTGTCCACAGCCTAAGAACCTTTACGGGTAGGATTTGAAGCACAGCTTTTTCATTTGTAGATTGATGAAATATGTGACTCTCAGTCCGAGGGTCACCAGCATCTAAATGAGTTGGAGTTCCTTGAAAATAAAGGTCCTTTGGTTACACACTTGAACTACTTAGCTAGAATTTGGGAGGTTGATGGCTAGACTGTTTCTTTGTGTGTGGGCGAGGGAGATGGAAAAGGACAGGCAGATGGAAAAGGAAGTGATATTTCTATGTAGTCCATGCTACATAGAACTCTGGGTTACCCAGACTGGCCTCAAATTCTTGAGTCTTCTGTCTCAGCCTCCTGAGTACTAGAATTACAGGCATGCACTGCCATGCCTGGCTGCATCTTGTGCTTATTTTAAACTCCAGGGAAGCTGATGGGTAGCCAGGTCTCTATAGACTCCTTCAGCTATGGCTTTCAAAGAACACCTTCCCCTTCACTGCATCATACTGCTGACACCTGTGTCACTGACTGGACCTTTGCATTGGCCAGTTGTGTTGGTGTCACGAAGCCTCAGTTGCCAACTGCATGTAAGTTGACCTTCACTGATAGCACGACTATAATCCTTTCTGTGGTGCCTGTTTTTGTGTCCATGAAAATCAAGACAATGGTGCCTCTCCTTCTGCTCATCAGTTTGTCGTTTGAGCTTGTCTTTTCACCATGAGGGATGAGACAGGGTGGAAGGAGCGACACTTCCTTTAAAGTCCAATTCTTGACTTCCTAGCTTTGTTGAGTCTCCTCATGACCCACTCCTCTGGAAGCCACATTTTCCAAAACACCCACTCTGGAAAAAACAAAAACAAACAAACAAAACACTGCCTTGATCTTAGTGGAGAGTACTTCATGGAAGTGTCAAGGGGATGAAAAAGTATCCTTATCCAGATCCAAATATGCCAAGAAGAGTCATTTACAGACTCTGTAAATTTAAAGAAACTTGATGTACTGTAAGGAAAGCCTGTTTCTCCATTTATTTTCCTAGATAAGGTAATATCAGCAAAGATCCCTGTGGATGTAGAAAAGCTTCCCTGAATCTTCAGAGAGACCATAGTACCTATGGGATTTTGTCTGCTCTGAGGCTCTTTAGGAGGTTCTTTTGTTTTATAGAGATCACATGAAATTCAAGGTAAGTGTTTATGTCAAGGAACCACACCCAGACTACAACAGGCTTCCACAGCTAGGGCTTCCGAAGTTAAGAAGTGACTAACACGTGAAAAAAGATGAAGGTAGATGATCATGGTGGCGGTTGAATGTGCTGGTTCTTGGGTGTCAGATGGTGAATTCATTAATGACTTTTCTGTTGGTGTGGTAAAATACCATGAGCAAAGGCAACTTCTAGAATGAAGAGTTTACTTGGGCTCATGGTTCCAGGTGACAGGAGTCCACTATGGTGAAGAGGCATAATTTCAAGAGGCTGGCGTGGTAGCCAGAGCAGGAAGCTGAGAGACCACATCTCAACCAAAATTACAAGGCAGAGAGAGCAAACCAGAATTAGGACAAAGCCTACCCTAAGTGACATACTTCCTTCAACAAGTCTCTGCTTCCTAAACCTCCCCCCAAACAGTGCCACCAGCTGGGAAATAATTGTTCAAATACTTGAGCCTATAATGGACATTTCTCATCTAAGTCTTCAAACACAGTCTGGGTATTGATCCTGGTACCAAAATGTCCTGACAGCCAGCCCTTGGGAAAGTTACATGACCATGCTGCCCGTCTGCTTTCTTATACAAAACATGTACATATATGAACATAGAATCGGCCTCCAAGGGCGGTGGCATGCATAGCCAGTAACAGTCTGTTGCTATTTTTCTGATCATGTAACGATCCATAGACCTTCCTTTCATTTGCAGGGTCACCATACATGTTAAGCTGTGAGATTATATGATATATAAATTGATGTATGTTCAGATTTTTCTGCACATGGATGATCTTTTATTTTTAATTATATGCAGGCATGTGCATTTGCATGTGGGAGGGTGCTGTGTGTAGAGGAGACCAAGGAGACCAGAGGCGTTTGATCTCCTGGAGCTGTAGTTACACTTGGTGTGAGCTGCTTGATGTGGGTGCTGAGAACTGAACTCTGGTCCTCTGGAAAAACAGCTTGTGCACTTAACCACTGAGCTATTTTCCCAGGCCCATTGTGGATGATTTTAAAAGCAAAACTCCCTGAGGAGCCCCGAGGTTAGCTAAGTGCTACACAGTTTGAGTAGACAGCTAGGAAGGGGTTTGATGGACAGAAGCCTCTCTAGCTAAAAGGCTTGTTGTATTAGTTGCTTTGCTTCATACTACAACAAATAGCTGACAGAAACAAAGGGAGAAATGAATTATTTTGGTTCAGGGGATTCATTTGGGGTTAGGGAGCTCCACTCAGTGTAGGGTCATGGCAGAGAAGTGTGGCTCGCGTGACGAGGTAGCAAGAGGAATGCCAGCCAGTGTTTAGCTGTCTTCTCCATTTATCTCTTTTTATTCCAGCACACAGGAAGGCAAAGCCCTCGATCACAGTAGGTATCCCTGCCTCAGGAATCATCCTCAAACACCTCACAGACATACCCATGGGTGTGCCCCAATCTCTTAAGTAATTCCAAATATGTACATTAAAGATTCAGTGCTACAATGGTTATCCTTCTAGGTTGCCTGGGGGTTGACACAGGTCATTGCACAGTAGCAGGTAGCAGTCTTATCAAACCTGGGACTCTGGTAGAGAGTCTTGAGTGAAGAAGATGGATGGGTTTATGAAGGTAAGGCACCATGTCTCCAGTGCAAGGAAGGGTAGAAGAGATGCCAAAGATTCTCTGAAGCTCCAGGGACCACGTACTTGGCCTGCAGCAGATGCCTTTCAACTCCTGGTTACATTTAGTCAACTTGATGCAAGCTAAAGTTGTCTGAGCAAAGGACTCTCAGCTGAGAAAATGTCTCCATCAGATTTGGCTGTAGGCAAGTCTGTAGGCCATTTTCTTGATTGATGATTGATGTGGAAAGGTGCAGTCAGCTGTAGGAGGTACCATCCCCGGCCAGGTGGTCCTGAGTTGAATAATAAAGCAGTCTGAGCAAACCAAAAGAAGCACGCCAGTAAGCAACACCCCTTCACTGCTCAGCTCCTGCCTCCAGCCTTTTGACCCGAGTTCCTGTTCTGACTTCCCCTAGTGAAGGATTGTGATCTGAGAGTGGTAGGATGGGAATAAACCCCCTCCTCTCCAAGTTGCTTTAGGTGGCAGTGTTTTATCACAGCAACAGCAAAACTAATTAAGACCCCATGTGAGCTCAAAGGATGGCCAGCCTCCTTGGTTCATTAGAAAAGTCATCTTTCAGGTTTCAAGGATTATTTTCTCTCTGTTCAGTCCACCCTCTCCTTCAAGGAGTGTCTTTAATCTTTGTGTTAGTATTTTTTTTTCTGTGATAAAAATACCATGAACAAAGTGACTAATATAAGAGTTTATTTAAAGGATTGATGACACCAGAGGGATAAGTTTCCACCACGACAGGGTAGCAGGCATGGTGGCATGAATAGAAAGATCATATGTTGGAACCATAAGTAGAAAGCAGAGAAAGAAAGAGGAAGAAGAAGACAGAGAGGGAGAGGAAGAGGGAGGGAAGGAAGGAGAGAGGGAGGGAAGGGAGGAGAGAGAGATAATTGGAAGTGATGAGGATTTAAACTCTCAAATCCTGCCCCAAGTGAAACATTTCCTTCATCAAGTTCTTCATCATCATTTGGGGATCAAGCTCTCAAGTGCCTGAGACTGTGATGGAGGTCATTTCTGGTTCAAACCCCAAAATCTCCATTGAGACTCAGTTGCGTTATCACATTGCAGACTGTTTTAGAATAATTTAATCTGGACTAGATGTAGCAGGATGATCCTATAATCCCAGCACTAAGGAGGAAGAAATAGAAGGCTCATCACTCCAAGGCGAGTCTGTACTACGTAATAAGAACCTGTCTCAAAAAAAAAAAAAATCAAAGTTAGAGATACAGCCCAGTGGAGATCACTTACCTAACATGGACAAGGCCTAGGTTTCAACCTTAGCACTGCAAAATGACAACAATAACAACAGCAACAGTAACAGTAATTTGCATATTACTGGCTCTTGTTACACTGCTTACTTGTTTCCCCTTGCAACTGTCAGCCAGGATGTAGTTTTTCTGTGTTCATTTCTTTAAAAAAAAAAACGCCCTGTCATGTGAACTCGGGCTGCTCAGTGAGATGTTCTTTCCGCAGGCAGTCACCAGCAGGCTTAATACAGACTCCCCATTCAAGCTGTGGTCTGAAGGTCTTTACCCCATAACGAGGGCTGCCTTCCAAATCCTGACTTTCCTCGGAGTTTGGCATCATCCCAGGAAAGTCCGAAGCCATTAAAGAAGTTGGCAGCAAGAAGACATTATCTGATGGGCTGCTCAAGGAGATGCGAGCAGTCCCCCTGAAAGCGTGTGTGCATCATGTCCCCAGCCAGCAGGTTTGGAGTAGAGGGACACTTTACCAATCTCCACACAGTTTGAGAAAACGTTATGAGCCAGGATCATGCAGGCAAGGTTAATTTTGTCACCCAATCAAATCTCTGCCTGTGAGAAAAAAAATAGCCTAAGTTTAAAAGCTCTTGGTGAATAAAATTAATTGCATCAACTAAATAAAATGTGTTCTGTCCAATACATATAGATGTTGTGTCAACAAGACAAATGGACTCAGTAGTTTAAGTATCTCTGTGGATGAAATGCATAATAATGTAATTACTTTGCCAACAAAATGCTAACTTGCTTTAATCATTCCGTTCACAACATAATGTGAGGTGATTTAGTGGCTGAAATGAATCTACTTACAAATTGTTTTATGGTCATATTGCAGCCCTTTGGTGGAATGTGAATTGATGATAATAATTTTATGGGCAAATGATTTTTCAATTAAAATGTCTTTTCACAGACAAAATGCGAGTGTTACAAATGGCTCCCAGTAACTGCATGCCAAGGAACAGCCAGAAAGGGCTGTCACCCACATTAACCAGCGCCCCAACCGAAAAGGCTCCAACACACAGAAGGTGATTCATTTCCATAAAATTTGTCATTTTCTTCCCTCCTATTTGAGAAGTATTTGTTTCCTGCCTTGACTGACTTGATAACAAAAATTAAACCCCGTGACAAACCCACCAATTGCAAAGAAGCCATATTTCTCCCACACTTAAACTGACTATGGTAATATTATTCATTAATAAGCGCCTAAACCAGGATGGTTTCCCTGATGTCTAGTAAGGATGACGCTATCTGTAGTGCATCAATGACTAATGAGATGTTGACTCCTCCAATGAGTCTGCCTTGCCCTCTCACACAGTTCTGCACTTCTCTCTATAGGTTCATCATAGGTCTGAAGGGTCTTCTGTATGTTTTAGTCCACCTTGGTCCTGCTCAGAGAGGTGAGATACTTGACTACTGCATGTTGGGGAATGGGGAGTTGAGGTTATCTGCATAGTGAATTTTTTCTTATTATCAAGATTTCCTTTCCTGGAGGCCAGACCCACTGGACAGGAAACAAGCTTCCAAAGAATGCCGTAAGGAGAGATGGTGGACTGTCAGGTGCCACAGTAAAGAGAGAGGTCAGAAGAAAGTTCATGGAAGAGTAGTCAATGGAGGAGGCTGAGGAGATGGCTCAGTGGTTAAGAGCATGTACTGCTCTTCTAGAGGATCTGAGTCGTGTTCCCAGCTCCCATGTCAAGTGGCTTGTATCACCTTTAACTCCAGTTTCAGGGTAGCAGGACATTTCTGGCCTCTGTGGGCATCTGAACTCACGTGCACATATCCCCCCAACACACACATATGCACATAACTAAAAATAATAAAAGTGCATCTTAAAGAAAAAGAAACAAAACAGCAGTCATTTCATGACTGTACCTTTAGCACATCTTTTTGTCACTGTGAATGTCCCTTTTTTTGCCTTATTGTGACAATATCTGACATAAATCATTAAAGGGATGTTGTGGTTTGAATGAGAAGTGTTCCATATAGGTTCGTATGGGAAGGCTGTGGAAATGTTAGGAGGTAGAACCTTGCTGGAAGAAGTACTTCACTGGGTGTGGGATCTGAGGTTTTATAGCCTGGTTCCCCCTTCTTGTTTTCACTCTCTGCTCCCTGTGTACAGATGAAACACTGTGCTGCCTGGCTGCCAGGCTGGCCTCATGTTCTTGCCACCATGCCTTCTTCGTTCTAGCATAAAAATGCCAATATAAATATTTTTGTCCTTTAAGTTACTTTCTTCTGAAAGAAACTTATTACAACAGAGAAGTACTCAATATGGACATTGGTACCAGGAATGAGGTCATTATACCTGATTTTGTTTCTTAAGAAATCTGGAAGACTTTGGAACTGCAGACTAAAAAGCCACTGAATAATGTGGACAGAGTTTAGTGGGCCATTCTTGTGAGACCTTCGGAACAAGAAGCACTGAATGTAGCATGGATAGCAGGTGCCTGGCTCATGAGGTTTTAGAGGGGAACAAGGACTTTAATAGCAACTAAACTAGAGGCCATTTCTGTGATTTTTTTTAAATCAAAGAACCTAGCTGTATTCTGTCCATATCCTGAGAATTTGTGTGAGGCTAAATAAAATAATAAAAAAAGTATTGGACTAATTTCTTTGGTGAAGAAATTTCAATACAGCATAACACCAAGTCTATAGAATGGTTAGTTCTGATTTCTCTTGTGGTGGCTTGAATAGGAATGGCCCCATAGGCTCATATATTTGAATGTTTGGTTATTATGCAGTGATGCTACTTAACAAGGATTAGAAGATATGGCATTGTTGGAGTGGGCGTGGCTTTGTTGGAGGAAGTATGTCACTGGGCTTGGTCTTAGAGATGTCTAGAGCCCAGGGCCTTCTCTCTTCCTGTTGCCTGTGGGTCCAGATATAGAACTCACAGCTCCTTCTCCAGCACCATGTCTGCTTGCATGGCACCTTGCTTCCTGTGATAGTGACAATGGACTAAACCTCTGAACTGTAAGCCAGCCCCATTGAATGCTTTCCTTTATAAGAGTTGCTGTGGTCATGGTGTCTCTTCACAGCAATAAAACATTGGCTGAGAAAAACCCTATGTGAGTCTGCAGTGAGAAAGGACTGTAAGCCAGGAAGGTGCAAATAAGAGATGTGCAGCTCAGAGAGGGAAGGAGCACTGGGAAGCTTAAGGTTGCAGCATCAGTGATGAGAAGACCTGCCAAGGTTAACGCCATTAGTGAACAGCCTCCTGCTCTGTACTGAAACAGCAGAACAGGGACCAGGAGGACAGGGTCCCACAGACGAAACCCCCAGTTTGTGAAAGGAGAGAGCCCATGGGATTTCCTGCTTCTGGAAAGCAAATACCTAGGTAAGTTTTTCACCAGCTTCAGCATACAGAAGTTGTTGTAACTATGGTACCAAGGGACAAGGGTCCATCATAACCTGGCAGGAGGACTCAGCAGTGCCAGCCATTTTGTACTTTTTTTTTAGACCTAAAAAATGTGAGACTTTTGGAGTTGTGGATTCTCCCACTACAGTTCAGAGAACCAGGAAATATGTGGCAGGGTTGAAGTCTTGCCAGAAGGTCCTGAGAAGACATTGTATGGACTTGTGAATATGAAGCTTGAATTGTAATGGCTACTCTAAGATGTTGGAGATGCCAGAGCTCCTATTTTCTTTGAGTCAATCTTCCCTTGCTATGTTCCCATTCCTCCTTTTTAGAATGGTAACACATATTCTGTGACATTCTATGTTGGAAGTATGTAATTTTCTTTTTGATTTTTCAAGGGGTTACAATTAAGAGACCATTTTGAGTCTCAGAAGCAGAAATTTTGGGCTTTTGAACAGTGTCAAGACTATTAAAGACTATGGATATTGGAAGCTGGACTAAATGAATTCTGCATCATGACATGCCATAAGCCTATGGAGACCAAAGGTAGAATGTTGTGGTTTGAATGAGAAATGTCCTCCATAAGCTTATATGTTTGAACACTGGTCCCAGTTGGTAGCACTGATTGGGAAGTTTATAGAACCTTTAGGAGGTAGAAACTTGCTGGAGCGAGTATGTCACTAAGGTTTTGAGGCTTTATAGCCATTTCCTGTCATCTCTCTATTTCCTTTGCACAGACGAAGTGTGATCATTCTGGTCTCTTGCTGAAAGCCTGACCTCATACTCCTGCCGCCTTGCTTTGCCCATCCTGATGGACTATGAATCTCTTGAACTGTAAGTTCAAATAAACAAACCCCTTGCTTTTCTCAGTTGCTTTATGTCAGGATATTCCATCACAGTGATAGAAAAGTCACTAATACAAAAAGGAAGGTCTAATTTGGTTCACAGTACTAGAGATTTCAGTCCATAGACCTTGGTTATGAAGAGTGTGGTTTGCAGAAGAGGAGACCCTTCCCATGGTGGGCAGGAGGAGAGAGAGAGAGAAGCAGAAAGGAGTCCTGGGAAAGAAGTCCCCAACAACTCGTACCTAGTGACCTACTTTCTTCAACTTCTAAATTTTCTAGAACCTTCCAGAAGAGTATCTGTAGCTGTGGTGCTCAAGACATAGTAAGTCTAGGGAGAACATCACACTGCCTGTCCCTTAGAGTTTGCAGAGAGGAATAAATAAGTTGATGCCAGAACGTGTTCATACACTGAGCACAGTAAATGACGGCTGCTGCTGTGGTCATTGGGTTTGCTCAGGTTGACTCTTGGGAACAGGATATTGGAAAATAAAATAAATAAATAAGTTGAATTCCAGCTCGACCAGTAGACGCCACCAGCCCACGGCATTCTGGGGGAAGGGAAATTGTACTCACAGCCTCTTGTTTCCTTTCTATTTTTCCTTGATCAGTCCGAGTCTTACATACCACCTGGAGCATTGTTTTTGCAGACAAAAGGATGGTGGGGCACTGCTCGAACTATCTTGGCTCCACCCTCTGCGACCCCCCCCCCAATAGCTGCATTTCCTCTCAATTCATCAAGTGGACTCTCTCCTTCATTATCACCCAAAGGTTGTTCCATCCACGCTCTAAGATGGTACTGCCATCGTGGCCCCTCTGCCTCTAGCTCCCTCTTACAGATGCTGCATGTCCCTGGAGCTGGGTGGGACAGATGACAGCTCTTCCCTTGTCTTATGGTAAGAGCATACAAATTTGGGGAAGGCATCATTCTTTCTTTTCCTCAGTCCAATGAGTAGGCTTCATGTCCTCCTGGAAGATGATATGGCCATCCATATCGTATGCATTCATACAGTAGCTATAAAATAGCAGTCAGGGGACAGAAGATAACAGGCTTCTATGCCTGTAACTGTGAACCAGTTTCCCAGAACTTCTTTCTTTGTTAACAGTGCATGGAATGTACCTATCTTTTCTCCCTTGTCTTATAAGCAAAAATTCTGCCAGGTAAAGAATAACGCCAGGGACAAACTGGTCATGTGTGGATTTGTATCTTATGTGGAAAAATTTTCCCTTAAGCCAGGAAGAAAAGATCTTTTACAAAATCTTCATGACAAATGAGCTCCAAGTTCCTCCAAGAACTTGGTAAAATGTCTGATCTTTGTCTGTTTCTGGGCTCTCTGAGTTTCTCCCTGTGCTATCCCTTTTTCCTTCAAGTCCCTTTCTTTTCAATTAAATAACGGGATCAAGATGCCTGGTATCAGCTGGATGAGGAGTGGCTTTATGTGCTTGGTGAATCATGGCCAGACTCTGTATAACGTCTGGTTCATTGTCTACTCACAGCTCACAAAGAAGAGCGGCTTGCCAGGTACTGCAGCTGCCCTCAGCCAGTCCCGTTTGCCAAGCACTTTCATAAGGGAAAAAAGAAGAAGTCTGCATACCTTGTCTCAAGCATAGCCATCCTGTGGTGGTCTCATCAGATGTGTCTCATGGCCTTTCACTTAGCGTGTGTTATCAGACCTGAAGGTCTCACCACAGAGGTGAGTGACAGCGAAGATGGACAGGTGCTGAAATTAGTGGGGGAGAGCTATTTCAAAGTAGTTTTACTCAGTCCTTACAACAGCCCTGTGAGCAGAGCACTGGTCTGCCTGTTATAGGCATTGCAACCTGTCCGGATTGTGCAGTTGGTGGGTGTCATGGCCCACTAAGTCTGACTATCCAAAATATCATTCTCTCTGACACTAGATTCTGCAGTAGGAAGCAGCCAGCCTGCTTCCCCCCTTGTCCACTGCTTCCCCCCTTGTCCACTGCTTCCCCCCTTGTCCACTTGCCATAGACCTGTCAGCAAACAGGAGCAGAGCACAGTTGACCTTGAGAAGTTCCTTCTTGGAGGAGTGGGAAGGAGGAGCAGTGGAGAGGGGAACAACTGTGCACTGAGTGTCTTTGGGATCTTATCTTACTGATAAAGAGTTTTGAAAAGTTGTAGGACTAGAAGCAATGGCTCAGCAGTTAAAAGCACTGGCTACTCTCACAGGAGACCTGGATTTGAGCCCCAGCACCCCCGTAGTAGCTCACAATCACCTGTAACTTAATTTTCTGGGGATAAATTTCCAGGATTCTGACCTTTGGAGGTATTGCTTGCAGATGCCACGTATGTGCAGACAAAACACCAAACACAATAATATTTGTAATAATAATACATAATTTTAAAAGAAACTTGTATTTGTCAAGCTTGATTATCTCTTGCTAAGGTCGTTTCACATCTGAAACCGTTATTAGAATTTTGCTATATTTTAGCAAACCTTAGTTGAGAGTCCCTGAAGATGCTTGTAGAGAATTCGAGAATTGTGCATTCAGATCCCTCTGGTGTCAGAGCATCTTCTCTGAGGCCCTGGTCTAGCAGGTCCAGCAGAGGACCGGAGATGCAATAGAGACCGGGCAGTCAGACAGGCCCAGCTAACAGCCCCTGATTTTATTTTTGAGCCAATCTGGCAAAATTCCTTTTTTTTTTTTTTTTTTTTTTTGGTCTCTAAACCATTTATTTCTCCCGATCGGAGGGCGGGCATTGCTATGTGTGGACGAAAACAGAACGCTGCATGCAGCAAGGCTCCAAGAACAGTGGTGCAGGTAAGTTATTAGGCCAGCACTCACAAAATTCCTTTTTTAAATATTCCTTTGGGGAATTGTGAAAATTTTAGCTTAAACTTTTGTTTAAGAATAAGAGACTGAGATCTTAACACACACGCGCGCACACATACTCACACACACACCTCCTTAAGATTTTTTTTTTGTTTCATTAGTCTCCATGTGCGAGAGCCTGTCCGCATATGGAGGTCAGAGGACAACTTGAAGGAGTCTCTAGTCTCCCTCCACCATGTAGATGCTGGCTTTATTGCAAGCTCCTTTACAGACTGAGCTATCTTGCTGGCCAACATGGTAGCTTTTGAAAGCACTTTTTTAAAAAATAAGGATTAACCATGATCGTTGCTGAATTTGCAAGTAAGATTTCCGCAGAAGATGAAAAAAAAAAACCTGTATAGAAGTGGACATAGGAAGCGATTTTCTTACTAAGCAGAGAAGGGGGAATAAACAGATTCGAGAAGCTCTGCAGAATCTTTTCACTGTCACTCAGCTGGGAAGAGAAGGCTTGCCGTCCGGCTCTTGGCTGTGATGAGATCTCAGTGCGGGAGTCTGGCTGTCAAGTGCTCAGAAGAGCTCAGAGCATGATTCAAACTGAAAGGTTAACCAGCCCACAGAACCTATTAAAAAGCTCCTTGCAAGACAGCATAGACAGCTGCAGCCTCCCACAGGGGACTTCCTTCCAGGGCCATGTGATCTGTAACACTGAGAAGACTTCCCTTTGCCTCAAATCAGTATTTTGAAAAGTCACGATTTTACAGCGTAAAACAAAGTTGAAAACTGAAGCCCATAAAGATGGCTTTTCTGGTTGCTTTGACTTCCCAACCTCCTTCAGCCAGTGTCAGGCTTGTGAGGAGAGCACGGGGTGGAGGTGGGGGACCTAGGGGAGGATGGTTGTGTGTGTGTGTGTGAAGGTGAGTTCTTTATGATATCATTCAAAGATGGCATCCTGGCAATTTTTCTTTGTCAACTTGATACAAATTGAGAATTATCTTTAGGACATGTTCTTAATTAGTGATTGATATGGGAGGACCCAATCTGATGTAGGTGGTGCCATTCCTTGACAGGGAGTCCTGAGGTGTATAAGAAAACAGGCTGAGCAAGCCAAGGGGAGCAAGCCAGGAAGCAGTGTTTCTCTATGGTTTTTGTTTCCGTTCCTGCCCTGATGAACTGTGATGTGAAACTGTAGGCTGAAATAAACTCTTTCTTTCCCAAGATGTTTTTGGTCATTGTGTTGATCACAACAGTAGAACCCTAACTAAGGCAAATGGGTCTGAAACCTTGGATATAATCCTCATATTAGGCTGTTTTTGGTTTCTCTGGATAAAAAGATGATCGATAATTTAACGTTAAATTTCCCTATTTCTGCCAGGTGTGGTGGCACACCCTTTAGCTCTAGCCTTCAGGGGGCAGAGGCAGACAGGTGTCTGTGAGTTCTAGGCCAGCCTGGTCTGCACAGTGAGTTCCAAGCTAGCCACATCTACATAGTGAGGCCCTGTCTCAAAATGAAATGAAGTGAAAGTTTTCTATTTCCTATTTGGGCTGATAGGTTAAATATACGCTGTATAAGAAATACGTGGGTTTTGTTTTGTAAGTACTTTGTCGAGGTCTTCTGTATGTTTTCCCAATGAGCTATAGTCCCACCTCCAAGAAGAGCCGTATCACCTGGTTTGGCATCTTTCCTTTTTCACACAGGTTAGGCAGGAAGTACTGAACCCTTCTGACCCACTGGAGGCAGCTGCTCCATGTGTCCTGTTCTGAAGAGCTTCAGGTGGCATTTCAGCGTGCTTACCAAGTGCTAAGATTGATTGTTCATGTCTGCTGCAGGTAAAGGAGTGGCCACTGAGGAACGACAAATATTTGCCATTTCTACCACTGACAGGCCCCAGCTGTGGGTTGCACCTGTTATGCATTGCATTTAGCTAGAACATGACTGCTTACCTGCTGGATTTCCAAATAACCAAAACTTTGCATAAAAATCCAGATTTCCACCTGGCCTGCTAGCAGCAGCAGGCAAGGAGCAACATTTCCTTCAGGCAAGACGCATGCTTCCCGGTTCACCTCAGTGTCCTGCTCCCTCATATATTCCAGGAGCTGTATCCGACAAGCCCCAGTAAGCATTTGACTCAGGTCTGTGCACACCCTATGTCTTGTGTTCATATTCCCCCAGAAGCGACAGCATGATTGCTCTAGAGGGTACTACCCTGGGAGGCAGGGGATCGGCCTTCCTGTTTGCTTGTGTGACTTTCAGAAAATCAGTTTGCCTCTCTCCCTGTCTGCTTTTGTCGATCCTGAAATGGGGAGAGGTATGCCTGAGGGGTTTTTGATGAATCAAACGTGATGCTGGGTTCCGAGGAGTTGCCAGTGCGATGGGTAAAGTGACAGATTGATAGTGATGCTAAAAGTCACAGTGACTGTGTAATACACACAAATGAAAACAGTGCCACAGCAATCTTTTATCTTAGCAAGTAAAGGGGCCTCGAGCGAACCACATCCTTTATAAAAGACAATTGATTCTGGGTAAGTGGATATACCAGAACTGGACTGAGCATAATGGTGCACCCTTGGAATTCCATCACTCAGGAAGCTGAGGCAGGAGGATAGCTGTGAAATCAAGGCCAGCCTGGGTTAAATTCTAACTTCTGGGCTAGCCAGGATTACAGAGTGAGACTCTGTGAATAAATAAATACTAAGAAGAATGGGTGCCACTGATGCCAAGTTTGCTCCACCTATTAGGATGAATGAGATGAAATTACTATTTTTATAGATCAAAATAGGGGAAAGGTGCAGTTTTATAGGGTTTCACGTAGTAAGGGAAAGATTGCAATGGGTCACTAAAAAGTGATGAGGAGGCCTGCAAAGAACTAGACCAGAGAGAGCCTGGCCTATGCCCCATGGGTACACCCAGAAACAAACTGCAGCAGCCTGGCTATCGGGAGCCTGGTGAGAGCACAGCACCTTAGCAGATGACTGGGTTGAGACGGCAGGCCTGACAGCTGGTGGCACTGAGAGACACACATTACCCCACACATCTCATTCCTCCTTCAATACAGTCATTTCTGGGGTCTGTCCAAGTCCACAGGGCCCAGAAACATCTGGAAAGAAGAGAAACAGTTTCAGTCAATTCCCAGTTGCCAAGCCTGTGTGGCCGTCGGTCTGTTAATGTGTAAATATTAACATTTAGCATAGTACAGTGACCAGGTTGTGGCTCCAGACCAAGAAATAAATCAGTTTATTATTCAGAGCAGTGTAACACACACATAGGAAAAACCAATCCCAGTTTCCATTTGTTCTCGAGATCTTATCTTTCGGAGCTGGCAGAGGGGAAGGAAGTTAGGTTTGTTTTGCTCATTCAGTCTGTGATGTGGCTGCAGCTTTTCATCTTGACTGTGACTAACGTCACTCTTGTTGGCTCCCGTCTCAGCTGCCAGGGCTCACCTCGATGGTGTCCCTTGTATCGTTTCCACTGGGGGTTATCACCAGACGCTAAGCATGAATGGTCATTTGTTACACTGTAAGAAAATGTCCTTAAATCCTCAAGGGCTTGTCATAGTAGAGAGAATTCAACTGTACAATATGGACCAAAAAATTGTAGACGCAATGATGATGCACCAACAGGCATTCTAAATTGATATTGACATTGCTCCATGATAGCTCTCTCTCCCATGACACCTGGCTTGACGTCACAGCAGGGCTGAGGCTCACGTACAGCGTCAACAGAAGGGTTTGACCAGCACCAGTGCCAGATTATATATTGCTTTCTTTCATGGCTTGGCAGTGAATGTCCTCAAAGCTATAATTTCTAGTTTAGCCTTAGGTCTCTTCAAGATTCAGAGATTTTTTTTTTGTTTGAAAACAACAGATGGGAATATCAGACAAAGACATATTGTCACTGATCATGTGTTTAGTGTCAGTCAAAAATAAGTGTGTAGTGAAAATTCCAGGCAGATTACTCTTTTCATTTTCTTTTTTCTCTTTTCCTTCCCCCTTTTTTGTTAAAAAAAAAAATGTTGCCAGTTGAAAAGAAAGAGGAGGCGATCCAAAGAAAAAGCAGGGGGCCCAAAGAAAGGCCTATGGATATTTCTAGACGGGAATGTGTGATGTGAGTCTCTTAGGGTCTTCTAAACGAAGGTTCTGTGTAGACCAGCCTAAGGTGATGGTTAGAAGGTCTGAGCCGCCGCTGCTAGCTGTGACACGCTGAGTGGCTGGCATATAGCTGGGCTGGAGCGTGGCCTCACCCCAGATCTTCTGTCCATGCAGGTTTAATCTGACCACCAGGCAAAGCTCGAGCTTGGCTGTTGGGAGGCTGGAAAGCATTTTCATTTCTCTGATGCCTCTCAATACCGATCTCTTTGTTGTCTGTTCAGTTTTAAAGCAGGCCGTTCCATCTACCAGAGCTGAAAACAAACCTGTCTGTCATGTTTGATAACAGCTTGAAATTAGTGGCAAATTGGATGTGAAATTAAGTGGTCATGCGGACAAGCAGCCTGCACAAGCAGATCCTTCATGCAAAGCAATAGATGTTCAGGTATGGATTTATTAGATGAGCTGAGGCAATGCATCCTGGACCTAGGCATCGCTGTTTGATGGAACACTCATTTCCTATTTGTGTTTCTTTCTTTTTCTGCCACAGTTTGTCAGCATCTGCCTATTTTACAGTCAGAGGCTCCTTGAGGCATTTAACAAAGGGATGCATTTTCTGTAGAACCTTTTTCTGGCAGCAATACAATACAGAGGTCATAGTAACCCCCTCTGCCTTCCAAAAGTGGGGGCGTTTTGGGGGGGTGGAGGCAGACTTGTCATCCATGTGTCTTACGAGAAGTACAAATGATAATGCAAAATGACTAATATTTTTTTAACAAACTAATTTTTATTATTTCTTCTGTTTCCCCAACTCCCTTTCTCTCCTCCCCTCTCCCCTTCCCAGGCTCTTCCCTGCCCTCCATGCTCCCAATTTATTCAGGAGATCTTGTCTTTTTACCCCTTCCTAGGCAGATCCATGTATGTCTCTCTTAGGGTATTCTTTGTCACCTAGGTTCTCTGGGTCTGTGGCCTATAGTCCTTTGCTTTATGTCTAATATCTACTTAGGAGTGAGTACATATTATATTTGTATTTCTAGGTCTGGATTACCTCACTCAGGATGTTTTTTTCTAGCTTTGTCCATTTGCCTGCAAATTTCAAGATGTCATTTTCCCCCCACCAAGTAGTATTCCATTATGTAAATGTACCACATTTTCCTTATCCCTTCTTCATCTGAGGTGCAGTCGCTTTGGAGATCAGTATGATAGTTTCTCAGAAAATTGGGAATCAGTCTACCTCAAGACCCAGCAATACCACTTTTGGACATATACCCAAAAGAGGCACACTCACACAAAAAGGACATTTGCTCGACTATGTCATAGCAGCATTATTCGTAAAAGCCAGAACCTAGAAAGACTAATATTTTAAAAGGAAAACGATTCTTGAAGCATGGTTCAGCAGCATTTTTTGTATGTTTATTATTATTTTTTAATGTGATGCTTGGTGAATTAAATTTGATATCACATTTTGGTCAGAAAACCTGGGGAATGTTGCCTGAAATAATCATTCAAATATCAATATTGTTAATGGGCAGCATGAGATAAATTAAATCTTCAGACAATTTCTTCTTGAGAACAGTATGGCCATGCCTGAAGCAGAGAGCTAGCTACCTGGATCTTGACAGAAGTAGGATTGTATGGTGGTGTGTGTCCATGAAGCAGGGGAGTTCCAGATATTTTTGAAGATACAAGTGCAGGGGACCTGCTTACCACTGTCTGCCTGCAGTTTCTGATGATTTGGGAATGCACAGTGCCTATCTCTCTTCTGTGCTGGTGTCACAAGCGCTGGGTCAGAGCTTACCCTAAGTCTAGCCTAGCATCATGACTGGAAATGGAAATCAATCAGCAAGGGAAAATGTTTTAGAACACCTCAGAAATGAGCAGTGGTCAATTCAGATAATGGAGACCTGGTTTGTGAAGAAATGAAGTAGGGTCAGGGTCCTCATATCAGAACACTATGTACCTCTGTCAGGACCTCAGGCCAGCACAAGTCCAGGCACAAGGCATGATTCAGACTCAGTTCCATCTTCTCAAAAACATCACAGCAGTATGTAACAATTCAATTTGACATCACCTGGATGCTCCTTTGGGCCAGATGCTAGGTTTCATGACCGACATGCATTACCTGGCTTAACAGGTACACATACATAAAATTACAGTTACTTACATAAAATTTATAAATTAAATGTGGGTCATGTGTTGTTCCTTTATGATGAAACAGAAGCCTGGGAAGGGTAAGTTGTTTGCCTGAGGGCAAAGAAGCTGATATGTAAGACTTGGATGTCAAAGGCCGTGGTTCTAACATACTCTTGTGTGATGTCCTTAAGACCCTGTCAGGGTTTCCAGTGCGCAGTGATTCTGGAAGTTGCACAGGACAGACTCATGTTGCCATGGTGCCTGGAACACAGCATGCATTTGTTAAGCTTTGCTGGATGGTAATAGAAAAATACAGAATTACTGGTCTATGCTGAAAACTTCTTGTTGACATGGCTGTGCCCATAACCATGGGCCTCTGCATTATTGCAGGGACACACCTCTCTGTGGTAAACAGTCTTGATGTGCCTATGGGCCAGGAATATGACTTAGATATGGTTTAAATGTGCCACTCCCAAGATCATGTACTGGGGACTTGGTCCTCACTCTGGCAGTGCTGAGAGATGGGGGACATTAATAACAAAGAAAAATGTGTAGCTCAATAAAAACAATAATAAAAAAGTAACTGTAGCCCACCTACACGCCATGAGCATATGCACACTAATTGTGCATAGGTATTTATTAAAAATAGAAAAGGAAGACATGAAGTTAGGAGGGAGATATGGTGGTTGGAATATAAGGATATAGTTGAGGGACATATGGATATGATCAAAATACATTCTATAAATTTTAAAAATTTCAAAGAACAAAAATAGTATTAAAAAATAAGAACTTAGGCCTAGTGAGAGGTGGTTAAATCATTGGAGGACTACCCTTGGAAGTTATTTAATGTAGTTCTTTCAAGAATGAATTGCTGCAAAAATATCTCTGGATCATCTACCAGGAAGATGAGATTGACACATAAAAATTTACATCTACCCGATTTTATCATTCAAGAAGGAAAGGCCTAAACTCAGAAGCTGGATAGCGTTCCTAAGGTACACTGAATGCATGGACATTTTGGTCCAGAGTAATGAGAAAGATTTGATAATGGTCCTACCACTGATCTCAGAATGTGTCCTATCTACAGCTCAGGCTTTGTGTTTGTCACATCTGAAGGGACCACTCATGGGAGTCCCGGGGGGGGGTGCTAGGAAGGAGAGATGCAGCTGCTACCACTAGTTTTTGTTCTTAGTGGTAAGGCTACATTATCATCCTTGCATCCTGTCCAAATTTGTCATGCTCTTGAGGGATTTTAAGACAGTTAATAGGGTCTTTGGTTGCACTGATAATTTCAGAGTGTCCAAAGCTAGAAAAGAGAAAGCACTCGTTCGCTGAGCACTTCTCAGAGAATGGAAGGAGGGCTTAGTTCCCTTAGGAAGGCATTATGGAGGATGCCTTGATTGTGAAATATGATCTAGATGGGCCAAGCTAGAGGAGAAAGACCTGGGAAATCATGGGGCTTGCGGGGTTTATAAAGAACAAAATAGAAACAAGATTGACTAAAGATAGTTTTCAAGTTTTAGAAATGTGTCATGTGCCCACATACAGACATAGTTTCACCTCCACAAAAGGAAGGTTTTCTTAGAGTTACCTAAGTATTACAGAAATGGTTTTATGAGTTTCCTAGTGTTCCAGCTGAGGTTTGAGGGCCATTTTTCTGCTCTAGAAGAGGACAGTGGAATTGTGTTTTACACAGGTCAATATTACATGGTCTCTGGGTTCCCTCCCACAGAAATCTCCAGACTTTCTGAGTTGAGTTTGGACTGCCACACCTGGTGGAGATCCAGTTTCATAACATTTGGGGTTATGTTGGGAAGAAAAATGGTTGATGACATAAAGACCCAGTGTGATATATGGATGACATTTTCAAGTTTCTGCCCCCCAGTTTGAGCAGTAAGATGGCCACTTCTGGGGAGGTGAACATGTCCATATCTTTAATGCCAGTGGAAACCTTTTTCTTTGAGGGTGATGATGAGTTCCTGCAGGGCTCAGAGGCAATATGCTCTGGTGCCCATTAGTCTTTGGGAAAACACTCTATGCTCTATGCTTTGTTTCTTGTAAAGAGGACAATTGTGATGACATCTACAGATGAGACAAGGAGGGCGGGGAAGATACTCAGAGACAACTTCCTATTAATGGTTCTACAGGGTCAGGACTATTGCTCAGCTATCAGAAATGCTGCATTGGTTGTAGAACGCACTAAGATCCTCTTGGGCTATGTTGTGTCTAGTGGGGAGATAACTGTGTTCTTAGCCATGAGTGGATCTTAGATAAGAGGGCACTCAAAATGGGCCTAGGATATGGGAAGGACCTTTAAGAAAAAATTATGAAGGTTGCACGAATGGATGATTGCCAAGGGAAAAGGTGTGTGGAAAAAAAGTGTATAGTCTTGCCAAAGTTGGGGTGGGAGGGAAGTGAGACAATGAAAGAGATATAGGAGTAATGGAGGAGAGTAGGCCAGAACTGAAGGAGAGGGCAGAGGAGAACAGCCAGGATGTAGACCATATGTTGAATAGTGGCATTGGGTTTTCCAAAGCATCAAGAGATGAGTTTTGAGAAGGGACAATGGACAAGGTGACCACAGAATCACTATTGGTGCATAAACTGGGCAGGATTCATTATTGCAACCAAACTCAGTTAAGAAAAAAATTGAGGATCATTGGCACAAAAATCAAAGGGAGGATGGATTCAGAAAACTGCAACAAGGGCTGGGTTCTTAGGGTACTCAAATCATGATCTCCTCTCTTCTTGTTAGTCTGTTTCTTCAGAGTGGTATTCTTATGTCTTGAGTAGAGTCTTCCTATATTGTCCAGGCTAGCCTTCAATTCCTAGCCTCAAGGGCCCCTCCTACCTCAGCCTTCTGAGTTGCTGGCACTATAGGCATACTCTATCTCACCACATGAATGACTTTTTCACAGAGCAGGACACTTGTCTAACAGCAAAACTAAGTACTAACCATCTTGATTACTGTGAATCTAGATATAAGGAAGGGACAAAGGATATATAAAAACAGAACCAGGGATATCTGACCTGCAGTCTTCAATAACCTGCTCAGGAAGCCAATTCCCTCACTCAATAAATAGGACAAGAAATGAGCCTCCTGAAAGTTAGAATAAGAAGAACTCAGCTGGTCATCTCTAACATAATTGAACATGCCAAAAATTAATTCTATAATACTTGACCCCCAAAGGGCCAGGGGTTCATTGATAACTGCTAGTTTTTCCATTTCTATTCCTGCTTCCAACTTTGCTCTAGCCAGACAAAGGCAGATAAGCAACCTAGATCAAACACGCTGACTGCTCTCTTCTGCTAAGCCCACCTATGCATTCCCCTGAGACCTACAAATGGGATCTACCTGAAGTTTTGTTCATTTCACAGTGAAATTTTCCCACTCCCCTGCCTGCTTTGGAACCTGCCAAAATGCAAGAGATGGTAGCCGCTTCCATTGCTATAGTTGTTCTGGATAAACAGCTTTCGACATTTTCTCATTTGGTTGACCTTTATCTAGTTTTACACTTTCTGCCTGTAATAGGTAATGCCGATTGTCAACTCATTTGGACAGAGAGATTCTTAGGAGATGGTAAAGCATACTCCTGGGTGTCTGTGAGGGTATGTGTGGCAGCAATTGAGGAAGACTCTCTCAAATGAGTGTAGAATCATCTGATAGGCTCCAGGGCTAAGATAGACAAAGGTGGAAGAAGTGTGTCCAAGATCCATACTTCCTGAGCAGATCTTGGATCCAGTGTTTATTGCTGCTGTAATGGTTACAAGAATCAGATTCCACCTTCTTCGGCCTTTCATCAAGGACCTTCATGGGCCATCCATCTACTTTCTGCATTATTTTATTTATAACCTCACAGCTAGTGACTCTTTAGGGACTTCCAGACCTAAACTCAGACAGAGGCAAGATCACTGGTCCTTGATTTAAGTCTTTCAGCTTCTTGGGCTGAGAAACTTTTGAACTTTCTTGCCTACACATAGCCATGGTTAGACTCCAGCCTCCATTGTGTACACCAGTCTAGTCCATTCACTTGTGTGTGTGTGTGCATGCACGTGTGTTTGTGCACACACATATATATGTGTTCTTCTAGAGGACCCTAACTAAATACATTGCCCTTAGAGGTAAGTACTTTCTTCCACTAGCCCCAGTTAGAAATATTCACAGTAGTGCCCTAATTGCCTGTCCTATTCTCCATCTCTGAACCAAGCCCTCTTGTCTCTATGCGGGACCCAGCATAGTTTAGAAGCCTACTCCTCAGAAAGATAACACCTTCAGAGGCCAAAGAGATGGCTCAATAGGTGAAGGCACTTGCTGAGCAAGTCTGGCTACTTAGTTCAATTCCAGATACCCAAACAAAGGTGGATGGAAAGGAGTTGGATAAATGGCTCAGTGGTTAGAAGCATTGGCTGCTCTTCCAAATGTCCAAGGTTTCATTTCCAGCACTCACATGATAGCTTACAACTGTTTATGACTCTAGTTCTAGGATATCCAGGGCATTCTTCTGACCTACTTGGACACCTGGCATACACATGGTACACACACACACACACACACACACACGCACGCACACACACACACACATGTGTATACAAGGTAAAACACCCCACACATAAATTAAAATAATAATTTTTAAAAGATGAATGGAAAGAATCAACTGTAAAAATGGTGTTTTGAGCTTCGCACATGCTCATGCATGCATACACTAGTGCATGTACATGTGCACATGCAAACACACTGCTGTGTAACAGTCTCCTCTGAGATTAAATTAAAACATTCCACCTTGCAGGGGTGTTCCTTAAGCAAGGAGGTAGACAACATAAAAAAAATTGCTTCAAGAACTCCCTGAAACTAGCCAGATTCACTTGGCCCCATCTCCACCAGAGGAAGCAGAGTCCAGCTGCAAATGAGACTCTCAGGCAAAGCTGAACTACAAGGAGGACTCTGGGACCAGCCCAGCTTCCTGGAAGAAGCAGAAACCAGACAAGACGCCTGGTTGATCCTTAGAGGATTAGATCAACCGAGGCACCTGGAAAGGGCATCCTCCAACCTGTTGAGCTGCCTGCAGGCTGTGCAGTGTGCTTTAGGTTTCTCAGATGTTGGGGTGGGCCTTGGTAATGCTGTTGTCTTTGAATCATTTCTGCTCCTGTAAGTAACCACTCACCCATATTCCTGTAAGTAACCCTAATAAAACTCATTGGTTTACCAAGTTGGGCTTCGGTGGTGTTGCACTCTTGTCTGTCATGGGTTCTCCATGGGGTGTGTAGACAAGTACGTTTTATCTCCCCAGAAAAAAATGTCATGCAAAACGCACACAAAACAAACAAACAAAAAAAGATAATTGTTTTTATTCTGATTAAATATCTAGAGCTTGGAAGTAATCAGCCCCCCCAAAATAAGAAATCTGTAGTCTCATAATTAAGGTCATTTGTCCCTGGTACTGCTAAAGAGAGGAAGAGGCTAATGTCTTCTAAAGAAAATCAAGAGGTATGGCCGTACCAGAAGAGCCATCCAGGGTGTGCCCTCGGCTGGGAACATGCAATCAGGGAAGGAGGGAGGTGAAGAGTGAGGAACTTGGGAAGACATTGTTTCAGACATCCTAGAGCTAAGTGGGGACAAGGTTGGAAAGAAGAAAGACAGCCCAAAGTGCCCCGCTCACTTTGAGGGCGGAAACAGGTAATTGACTGTAAGTAAAGGAGTAAGCCAAGGAAAGCTTGGTATTTCAAGCGAGCCATTTTCCTTAACCTTTTCACCCCTTTCCACTCACCCATTCTATTCTTCCTCTTGATCATTCTCTATCTGAGAAAAGGGCAAAGCAAATGACAGAGCCTTAGAAAGAGTGTGTGAGGCAGGCTTCTCCGAGGCTCTCTTCCTGTGCCTCTGAGCTGCAACACCCCACTCCTTACCTCCTGTCTGGGCCCTGTGACCCCTGCCAGGGTGTCCTCTCCACCTTCTCCCCCTGCGCAGAAGGTCTTGATATTCAGAGGGTTCCCTCCTGGTGTGCAGCTCTCTCCTCACATTATTGAGTCACTATTGTGCTGTGACCAAGGACCGACAAGAAAGGAGGAGGAACTTAAGGCACAAAACTGCTTCTTTTCTTTGCTTCCTGCCCGTAGGAGCCTGGAAACACAGAGTCATGCTTTTCCGGGATCTTGGCAGGGGATCATTACACCCCCGTGCCCCAGGGATGCTCATGTCTGAGGATGTGGAAGTGCAGCATTCCAGATAGTGAGAAGGCTGCTTTGCCTGTTAGGCCTAGTTCTCTCTTCTAGTGTCTGGAAAGCAGCTATATTTTTAAAAAACAAATCCAACTTTCCCACAGTGAGCCTTGAATGCCTGCTCCAGTCCTCTGTAGAAGAGACAGAGAACACCAAGGTGGAGAGAATCAGGATTCAGCAAGGCCAGTGGCCAGCAAGAACCAATGTACCAAGGCTCTTTGGAGAGGCTTCTACGTATGTGAATGGGCAATGGTGATAACGGACTTCTTTTCATCGTGTATCCCTAAATGGAGAAAATGAGAAAACTACAGGTGGATTCTCTTGATCTGCCCACTTAGCGACTGGCATGAATTCGGTACAGATATTTCAGGTTGGGATGGACATCACACCAGCCATATAAAGAACTATGGTATTTTAAAATAGAAATCTGGGGAAATTCAAATCGGAGGATCAAATAAGTGGAAAATCTACCTCTAATTGAGCTAGTCTCTGCTCACTTTGTACCTCTCTACCTGACATGAGAACCTTGTTTTCTGGGAAGAGACAAAGAATCGTACGGATGACAAACCATATAGTATTAACCCCAAAGATGGGAGGAGAAAGAACACCAACCTAAATCATGGCCAAGCTAATTAAAGCAAGCAATTTATTAAAGCAAGTGCTTTTATTCGTATATGCCAACTGCCTCCCCACTAAAGCACGGTTCCAGAGGTCAGCATTGGATGTAAGGAAGACACGATTTTTATAGCTCAGGAGTAAGGGATTTCCAAATGGGAGATTTAGCAGACTAAACAGGCGGGGCTACAGGAGCATAACACAAGCAAAACAAATTAGTCCCCCATGAAACAAAGACGTGGTTTCAAGGTGGGCAAAACAAGGAAGTCACAGGTGGTCAAATAACCTTTTGAAACACAGGTAGGGTTGCAAGGTGATCACAAACAACTTTTTGAAACAAGGACATGACTGCCATTCTTGGAGCAGGCAGTACAGAACCATTTGTGATTAAGGTTACAGGTGGAGTGTAGCCCAGACCTTGAAAAACAGCAGTTTAATGTAGCTCAGTAGGGTGAAAGATACCCATGGGCCAGCCTGGATCCTGCTGGAAACATCCACATGCCCGCCCAGTGCCTTGTGGTACTGAGTGGTCTATGCCAAAATGATGAGCAAGTAGATGGCAGTGAAATCAGAGAGAAAGAGAGAAAGAGAGGCAGAATGGTTTGTGTGATGGGGTAAGAGGCTGTTCTGGAAAAGGGAGGGCTGTGAGGAAGGAGCAGATGTTGGAGACCTGCTTGCCACCTGAGACCTGGGTGATATCCGGGCCTGGGCTGCTGCCTACAGCCATTTCTGGGTCTGTAACAACCAGGGTCTATGTTGATGTCCATGACCTACCTATGTTGCTACCGAGGCCACAGGGAAGCCTGGGATTTGGGTTCCCACCTGTGGCCATTTTGGTGTCCAAGGGCCGTGTTGCTGCTGGGGCCATGTTGATCTGAGTGGCCTGTGCTGCCACTAGAGCAAATGATGATGTCTGGGCCTGGGTTGCTGCCAGGGACTGTATCTGGGTCTGTGACCCTGCAGCAGCCAGGGTCTTGTGTTGACGTCCATGGCATCAGCAACCAAGGCTGTGTGGATGGCCGGGATATAGTCAAACACCTGAGTCTATGTTGGTCTCCAAGGGCCACCCTGACGCCGGGGCCATGCTAATCTGGATGGTCTATGGTGCCACCCTGGGCCATGGTGACATCCCAGCCCAGGATGATGCATGGGGCCTTGTCTGGGGCTGTGACCCGACCACAGCCACTGTCTGGGTTGATATCCATGGCTCTTGACATCACCAGAGATCACGGAAATACCCTGGGTCTGGACCACCACCTGGGGCCGTGATTGTGTCCGAGAGCCTCACCGCCATAGGGACCATGTCAATCCAAATGACCTGTGCAGCCACATGGGGCTGGGCCCCAGGCTGTTGCCATGGGCCATGACTGGCTGATGTGTATAGTTCACATTACCACGGGGGAGGGGGAGAGGCATAGGAACCGTGCTTGTTGAAATCCAAGGACAGTGCTGAGCCAGCCCTGTCCCTCACTGGCCCCAGCATAGCTGGACACTACAACAGGAAAGCTGGTGCTACCACCCCGTGGGAGCACTGCTGACACTCCCCCACTCCATCCCCACACTCGGGAGGGAGAGATGGTCCCATCCCTCACCACAGGCATGGGAAAGCTGGTGTCCTGGCATAGGCCCCTGAGGAAAGTTGGCTCTGCCCCTTGTCTGAGGGGGCAGTCCCAGCTCAGCTACCACCCAGACCCACATCCTGGGCCTAACATCTGCCCCATCTGTGCCCTGCTGGAGTGCTCTAAGGGACTGACTGGTCATGCGGAAGGATAACAACAGGATCTCCATGACTGGAGCAACAAGGGATATCAGAGAGGCGTTTCGGTGAGGGTCCAGTGATGATGGTGAGCCAGGGGCCTTGAACCAGACCAACTCCTCATTGCAATGAACACTTTGTCAGTGGGGCTGATTGGACCAAAGGGGTCACTGTGTGACTCACAGCAGCTCCGATGCCACTTGCATGAATGAAGAGGTGTTGGAAAGACGCAGGAGGGAGGTCAGTTTTTCCTTTGTTTTGTTTTAATTAATTAATTGTTTTTAATTAATTTTGGAGAGGGCAACCTACAGGGGTGAGGGGCAGACATGGAGGGAGGCAAGTGAGATCGTGAGAATCAATAAAGAATTAAATTTTAAAAAGAAAAATAGAAGTTTAATCATAAACAGGAATGAACCTAGTTTGTCTTTACTAACTATAAAGATATAACTTTATATATAACTTATATAGTTATATATATATATAACTATAAACTTTAAGATGGGTTTTAAGCCTATGATGGAGGCAGAGTGGTTCTTCAGTATCTCTGTAACTCTGATATCTGAGTCATAGGTTGGGCAGCAGAGCAGAGTAGACAGGATCTGAGAAAAGTCACAGTCACCTCTGTTCTGTACCCAGCTGTGCAACTCATGGTGACAGAGAACCCTGCAGACAGGCTGCATTTCAGGACATGCCCACTGAAACTCTGCCTTGACTCCTGCATTCCCAGGTCTCCACAGGAGCATCATTCTCACGTCTTGATCCTGCTCCTACACCGCTCACAGGGTCAGGGAAGGCACATCTGCACTCTTCTTCTCCGCTCCTGAAACATGGCTGCTTGCGCCTCAAACTTCATCACATCCCTCACAGAAATAATCTGGTCTTCTCCTTGCCTGGCCTCTGCTCTACACCTAGATATTGTCCCTCTGGGTGGCATTGCTCTCATTTCTTTGCCTCTACTTACTCTGTCCCCAGGCATCTGAATATGAAATACCTTGCTCCAGGCCTTCTTCATTTTATGATCTTAACTTACGCAAATAGATACCTGGAGGAACTACTAGCCAACCAATTTATCAGACACAGCCAGGCTCTGCTAGAATCCTTACAAACAAGTATGCAGCAAGACATTCCGGACATTTGAAATGCATCTGTCTGCCATTCCCACATAAAGCCTTCTCTGATTACCCAGCCAGATGTTTCTCTCTGTCCGCTGAACCCCAAAGGCCCTCTAGTTGTAGCCTTCATACTGTTTTAACTACTGTTAGTTCTATAGTATGCTTGATAAGCAATAAGCTCCATAGAGCTTAGTTTAAGTGCCTGACACACAACTGATACACACACACACACACACATACACACACGCACACACACACACGCACGCACACTTGCACACTCGCATACTCAACTATGATAACACAGACCCTTACCATTTGTGATGCTCAACCATGACTGGCTTCTGTTGAAAGAGCTGAGTGATGCTTTCTGTGTTTACCTGCTTCTTGGCTCTACCTGGATCTTGCAGCACAAAGTGATTGACTCCTGGGGAGAGAAGAGGGTGATGATATTTCTCTATCAACAGCCGCATCCTGTGCTGAGGATGCATGGAAAGCTTAGCATGAGAACGTTGATCAGGTACATTCTGTGCACAGTGATGGCTTCTTTTCAAGGTGGAGGTGAGCACACATTCTCCAGGGGTGGATGGCTATGCACCTGTTGCCCTTTTAGTGGTCTGCCTCCCGTTTCCCCGCTCTCTGCTTCTTCCATGGGGAAGCCTGCTCACCTTGTACCCCCTGCAAGGGCCATAAACCAAGTAACCCCTGTATTAGTTTGCTTCCAATTGATACGATGAATACTGAGACCAAATGCAACTTGGAAAGGCAAGAGTGTATTTCACCTCTATCATGAAGGCAAATCAGAGTAGGAACGTAGGTCAGGAACCTGGAGACAGGAACTAAAAGCAGAGGGCATGAAGGAATACTGCTTACTGACTTGCTCTCTGTTGCACATATTTCTTCACTCCCTCACTCATTTTTATCTGCTCTTATTTATAATCACCAACCCTATGCATAGCCTTAAGCAAGACATAAACATACACACAAACACACACACACACTTATACCTCAAGAAACTTAATGACTCATTGATGTTTCAAAGTGTAAATCATTCACAAGTTGAACCTAGTGGATTATAATTTTAAGTCCATAAATTGCACTATTGTTTTATAGTATCTTAGACTTGGTTCAAAAACCCACCAAACTGTCTCCTCTAGGCACTTATAATGTACAGAAAAGATGGAGGAATCTGACAACCGATTTGTTGCTGGCTGCCTTTCATGCTGTTACTGGCCTTGTTTGCACATCACAGAATACAGCGTGTGGAGGGAAGACTTCATGCCAGGAAATAGCATGTAGGGAACATGGAACTGTGGGTGAGCAATGTGGTCATGTACAGGTCTTTTTCTATCACTTCAAGGTCACACTTTGCTTGACAAGTCCTGTACTGGCTTCCAAAGATGAGCTGTGGGAAGATCCATCTGCTCTGAAAGATCTTTGAGTCTCGGGGCTTTGGAAACTCCAGAGGCTGGGGTGTCCTGAGACAGAAACCCAAAGACCAGCTTGAGAGAAGGAGAGTTTGTGAAGAGACTGAGCCACTGTGGGAGGGCAGCTGTGTGTCAGGCCTTGGCGACACTGAGCCCTGAGGTCAAGTATTGACAGACTCACCATGTTTGCCTGTTTGGCTTCCCTGGCCTCTTTCTCCATCAACCCCCCTCCTTTGCAACCAGAGGGCTGGTGCCATTTCTTGAACTACAGTTTGATGAGGTTGGCTTGGGCTGACTAAAGAAGGGTTGGTATCACAAGATGCTTTGCCAAGGAGGCTCTAAAGCCCCCATGGCTGGAAAGGGGAAAAACAATTCTCCAAGGGAGGAAAAATTGAATGTGGGAAGAAGGAGTTTCAGAATAGAAAAAAAAAACGATTGGGTATAGCTGAGGGTCTACCAAAACTATTCAGTCTCATCCATGGTCTAGAAAGATGAATACAACGTACCCACTCTCTTCTGAGGTTCAGGATAAGCCTGCATTGGCCTGATCTGAAACAGTTTGCTCAGGGAGGTGGGGAGCTCATCAGAAAAGTCCTAGCTCAGCTTTGTTTGTGTACTGAGGTGGGAAGAAATGATGTCCAAGGTAAGGAGGAAAATACTGTCGGCAGCTTGAGGCAGGGGTGGGCAAGGCTTGTATTCTGGAGGACATGGAGACGCTGAAGGAACCCAAGTCTGCAGGTATCCACAGGAGTGAAATGTTCAGGGTCCTGTGGATCAGAACCAACAGTCTGACATTCATCTTATGAACAAATAGTCACTGTGCTGGCTGTTTTTGTGTGTCACCTTGGCACAAGCTAGAGTCACCAGAGGAAGGAGCCTCAGCTGAGGAAGTGCCTTGATGAGATCTAGCTATAAGGAGTGTTTTTCATTTAGTGATCAATGGGAGGGCTCAGCTCATGATGGGTGACATCATCCCTGGGATGTTGGTCCTGGGTTCTATAAGGTAGGCTGAACGAACCAGGGTAAGCAAGCCAGTAAGCAGCTCCCTTCCATGGCCTCTACATCAACTCCTGCTTCTGGAATTTGAGTTTGAGTTCCTGTCCTGCCTTCCTTCAGTGATGAACAGCAATGCTGAAGTGTGATCCTAATGAACCCTTTCCTCCCCAACTTGCCTTTTGGCCATGGTGTTTGTCACAGCAATTGACACCCTCACTAAGACAATCACATAAGGTTCCATCTGGAAATGAAAAGACACGGGTTGTGTTTCGTAGAGACCACAAGGAAGATGGAATATGGGGCAGTGAGGAAAGTGAGGTGGACAAGAAGCTGACCCATAGCAGTGGTGGGGAGTGTGGAGCGAAGTGGATGGTGCCTGGGGGACCTCAGGATGCAAGACATGGCATAGGGTGACTTGGGCGGCTCAGGGATAGTGGTGAGGTGCAGACAAAATCACAGCAGATGTTCAGACATGGTGGCTCTTACCAAAGCCACCTGGACATCCCTACCCCCTCTTTTTTCATAGACTTCTACGAGCTTGTGAAATACTAAAATTTAATCTAAGGTAAGTAAATCTGTAATATTATCCTCTGGTCTCACACTAGCTCCAAGTATTGGCTAAGTGTCAATTTTTTTTTTCTTTTTAGTTCATGGGAGGAAAATGAAAAGCTAAAAACATCTGGTTTGTTCACTTAATTATTTTCTCCCCTGAAGAACTGAGAAAATGTCACTCTTTCATTTTATTTTTTATTTTGGAGGCAGAAAAGCTGTATCCTTATTCTCAGTAAGTCAGATCCATCACAGATAAAGGGTTAATCCTGGGACTTTGTGTAAAACTCAGGTCAGAAGCAGTGTCCCCGTAAACTGGGAACTCACTCACAGGTGGATCAGATGGTGCAGTGTTCACAGAAGAATGTCCTGAACAGACGTTGCCATTTTCATCTTCTGCTTGATTTTTATTTAGTTAGCATTCTTTTTCCTTAAATACATCCACTTGTTTAGCTTAAATTCATTTTGAAAGAAAATTGCAGAGTGTTGGCAAAGCAGTTTTCCTTGCCAAAACTGACAGTAACATAAAATAAGTAGAATGGAAACACAACACCATTGTAAATTCTCAGAAAAATAGTATTGCTTGGAAGGCTCCATGCTTGGCATCCAGTTGCCTTTCACAGGGAAAGAGAGTATTAAGAGCGGAACCGAGGGCCTTATGCATGCTATACACAAGTTCCACTGTTGAGCCACGCCTCCAACCCCATACCTCACTAGTGGATTTTAGGCAAGTGCTCTACAGCTGAGTCACGCCTTCACCCCCTTCCTGGGAAATTTTTGGAGTTACATCGTCAAACTTTGGTGGTCTGCCAGCACCTCTGTGTGAATGCACCCAGTGTCTTTCTTGGCATGTGTTGCCACTGTGTTTTCCAGCATCCTTTGTAGTGGGGCACAATCGTGTGACTGAATTTAGTCAATAGAATGAGCCAAAAGCGATGAACCCCTCCAGTCCTGAAACGTCGTAACCTGCCATGCAATCTTTCATATTCCTGATTTTCTTCTCATCTCCTAGCTGAATGAAGACGAGCCCAAACATTTCTTTTAAGAAAGTCTAGGAGAGTCTAGTGGATGGCAGAGCAACAGAATGGTGGGAACCCCTGGCGCCTTGTTCCCTTGTGGAAGGCTGCCCCGTAACCATGTTCACTGTGTGGCAAACAACTGTAGCATGTAAAGCTGCTGAGATGTGGGGATGGTGATCATCTTTCAACAGCAGCCAGCCTGCTGTGACCGAGTCCTGCTGAAGGCCAGCTTGTCCAAACTAAAGCTTTCTCCTTTCTTTTATGCAATAAAACGAGTAAGATGAATTTCAAAAAGCTAAAAATACTTTTGCTCTACAGTTCAGTGTGATTTTATCCTGGCTCTCTTAGCTCGTAACAGCTTTCATCCCAGCCTCTAAGGAATACCAGAGCAGGTCATCAGGTGTCCTGCTTTAGTGCGGACTTTGTCCCAGTTAACCTGGTCTCACGTTTTCCTCCGTCTACCTCAAATATTCTCAAAGACATTTCATACATGCAATGGTGTCTAGCCACTGCTGTCCTTTCAGGCTGGGCAGACAGAATATATGGCAATTTACTGTGTGAGGCACATGGATATTACAAGCAGCCTTCCTCTCACCAGACACATATGCCCCTATTTTGTGACACCCAGTCATTAGTGTCTAAGGGTCAGCTTTGAAGGGTGCTAAGTAGGACAGAGACACAATTAGACCCATAACTTAAACACAAAATGGCTGGAACAGAACACAAGCTCTCCTGGAGGAGAGGTGACAGACATGGTTGGGAAGAGGCCCGACTTACACCTTCATTTCTCTTTGTTAACAAGAGATAAATCTATGAGGTTATAAAGATGGGTGGCACAGCTTTTCACATAAGCGAGGAGATATTTTAGCTTTAAAAATATCCAGCATTTTCCATCTGTGTGCTTTCCTTCCAGGGAAAGCAGGTAAACTTCCCTATCATGAGAGGGATCCAGCAATCAATTAAAACAGACTAGAAAGTCTTCTTCAGTTTGCACTTAGTGTTTGCTCCTCTGCACCCAGCTGATCAGCTTCATCTGATGCTCTCTTTCTTCCCTTGTCGTGCCTGTCTCTGTGGTGATCGCAGGAGCTCCATGCTTTTCCATCTCACTCCATTCACGGACCAGAGGTCAATGAAGAGACCTTATTGTCGTGTAAAAAGTCCAAGCCCGCTTCTGGATTTGAAAAGTTCGCAAGCCCCACCAAGCTCTGAGCTTGGTGCCACCAATCCTGGGCTTGGCTTGAAATCTCACCAATCTCTTCCCCATGCCCGAAGCCCTATATAAGCCTGTCTCCTGCTCAGCTCCTTGCTGCTCCCCTCCCAAGCAGAGACAACCACCCTCTTGTGTCTCTTCCAGTAAGTGTTTTATGTGAGATTGGCTGTGTGGTGTGATTTTGTGGTATTCTTTGGCTCCTGATTGCCAAGATACCTTTCCCTTCAGAGCTGTAGCACTTGCAGTGGGCAAGCCTCCCCCCTCGGAGCTGCAACACCGCCATTGGGGAAGCTTTTCCTCTCAGAGCTGCTAAACTACACTCATCGTTTGCACTGCCCTGAGAAAAGGAGTCCTTTGCCATCTTCCACTCCACCCAAGGCAGGAATGTGCCCTTGCTACCAGTCTGTGTTTCATGAGACGGTATGATGTTTTGGTCACTCCTCCTAGAAGCAGCGAAGAGTCTTTGACTTCTTTAAACTCCCATGGCACCTGCAGCATAGTGCAGTCTGACTGTGCTATGCTCTAGTAATGTCTGATGAGTGGCTCTCCTGTGAATGCAAACTTGGCCAGGTGCAGCGAATGTGCCTGTTATCCCAGCTACTTAGGAAGCTGAAGCAGGAGTTGCGTGAAGCCAGGAACTCAAAGAGAAGCTAGGTAAATATGTGTGTCAGGATTGTGACCACCCCCCTCTACCTCCAACCGGGGCTTTTTATGTGAAACATGAAAGGTAGAAATGGTTGAGATGCTGTATGACAAAACTTATCCTAGGGAAATGTCACACACATGTCTATTTCTTTAATTTTATTTTTATTCTTATTTATTTATTTATTTGGTTTTTCAAGACAGGGTTTCTCTGTAGCTTTAGAACCTGTCCTGAAACTAGCTCATGTAGACCAGGCTGGCCTCGAACTCACAGAGATCCACTTGTCTCTTCTTCCCAAGTGCTGGGATTAAAGGTGTCAACCACCACCACCCAGCATGCATGTCTATTTATCCCAGATAGGAGTCCATGACAGACCAAAGTACTTATACCACTAAAGTCCTACTTGGAGACCAATGAGTTTTGTTGGGTTTACTCAATACTCAAAAGGAATATGTGTAAGGTGTCATGTACAAGAGCAAAAATGATGCAGACAGTTGTATCATCAGAGGCCACACCCGCATGGGTGACAGCTCACAAAAGCTGGGAACCCAGGGCATACTACACAGCCTGCAGGCAGCACAAGAGGTTGAAGAGTGTCCCTCTCAAATGACTCAGTTGGTCTAAACCTCTTCCAGGCAGCTTGGCTGGGTTCTGATACTTTCTTCCATATATCCTGTCTGGTCTGGCTTTTCTGTGAGGAACTCTCAGCTTTTACCTAGTAGTAATAGCCACTTTGTTTTTGCACTTTAAAAAAGCAACTTATTTCACACTAAGATGACTATTCTTGGCATGTGTAATTTGTGTCTATGGAGGTGAACACTTCAGAATAATTTTTAGACTTAACAATTATAACATTAATATGTGGGAGCTCTTGCCAATATCCTATTGCCCCCCTCCTTTCCCTCCCCCCTACCTCGTTAGTTGCTGCTTCTTTTGAAGAACAAGTCACTCAAAGTCCTTCTCTTAACCAGGCCTATGGAAACACAGTGAGAACTCACTGTATACTGTAAGAGTGAAGAGGAAAGACAGTCCCTAGTCATTTTCAAACCAAGCTGCTGTCTACTCAGAGGCTTGACAAAGGCTCTTAGTGCCTTACAGTTCATTCAAGTAGACAGGGATCCTAATAGGTTTTCTTCTATCATAAGAAGAATGTGGATTCAACTTTTTTGCAGTGTACTTGGGATTCCTAATAAATGTTTTCCTAATTACTAACAAACAGTAAAATAATTTAAGATTGCTTCCTCCTGTATCTCTGCTTAGAGTAAGATTATGAAGAGTTAAAATTTCAATTAACATTCACAGTCCTATACACAGAAAATATGAAATCATCTGAGCCATGCTCTGATGGAAACTATGAAGAGCATGAAGTGTTTTATTTTCTTGAGAAAAGATGATTTTGTCGAAGTTCCAAAATGCCGTAAATGGTGTTTCCAAATGCACATTTATCTGAAGGACTTTCTAAGGTTAAATTCAACGAATGTGCCAATGTGAAGCTAGAATTGAAATTCTTGTGTCTGAGGCAAAATGCTCCCTTAAAATACTGTTCTCTCAGTAGTGTTTGAAAGAAAGGCTGACGTGAAGAACCAAATAGCTGGGGTTTTATTAAGATCATCGCATATGTTTTCTGCTGGTTTTGTCAAGGCTTCCGAACAAGACAGCTGATTTTTGCCAAGGTCTAGGCTCATTTAATTGTTTATGTAAGTCTTTAAAATGACTATTTTATGAACAACTATTATTTTTAAGGTTATTCTAGTCTCTTTACTACCTTACATATCTGTGACTAGAAAAACATAGGAAGATACCCAACGCTGTCTAAGGAATATGCAAAACTTTGAAAAATTAAATGCATGTGAGTTTGTACATACAAAATGGACAGACATTCTCTAAGCAATACTTGTTTCTATCTGGGCTTTCAATAGTTAAAATGGCTAATGAAATTCTTCTGACACTCCTGCTACTGGTAATTAGTGTCATTCATGTGAGACTCTTGCCAGTTGGGCAGTACTTCCATTTAAAACATTCCTGACATCTTTCTGAGTTGAAGAAATAAAGCCCTTTGTGGTTGTGTAAAAATAGACTCACTCTCACACTAGGAAATAAATCTATTAGTTATGTGTAAGAAACCTGAATTACTATTGTTATCATTATTATTGTTGTTATTACTTACAAAGGTACAGAACTATCCCTTTACTGAGCCAGACATCCTAAACTTTGATATGAAAGTAGACTCTGATTTCATTATAGAAAGGACCTCTGGGTGGCTGTGGTGTGCGTGTTAAATATATTTATGACCCTTTTGTATTACACAGGGCTTCTAACATTGAATGCTTGGGAGAATACCTGGCTGGTGCCGGTCACATGAGAACTGCTAGCGGTGCTGATGGTTTCCAGGCTTGTGTCTGCTCCTAGCTGGGTCCTGGCTACATCATTGACATGTCTGTGTTGGGGCCAGGGGGGTCGCGCAAAGATGGGGACAGACCACCAAAGTCTAATAAACCAGAAGCAAACGTTATTCCAGAAACCAGAATCCAGAAAAATAATAATAATAAAATTTAAAAAAACTCTATGGAGCAAAAAAAGCTTATCAGCTAGCTGAGACCATAGCCAGACATGGATTTTGTAAGGCTGTGGTGAAAGCCGGTTTCTGAACCCACCTTTTTATAGTAGGGGCACCAAGCATTAGGTCTGAACAAAGGAATTTTTACAATCTCAAGGTAAAACTCAATACAGATTGCCTTACTTTACAGTCTCCATTAACAGAGTTTCTCAGTTAAACTAGTGTTTGTACTGAATCTATTATCTTTCTTGGTACTTCCAGGTGGTATTTACCATAGCCCTGTGCTCTCCCCTTTGATGCTGCCAGTTTCACATAGCAGGGATAATGCGTAACCCAGACGTCATATATCTGTTTTCTAAAAGTGTACTCAGTTCATATCCGTAGGCTAGCTCTCAGTTTGCAGAGAGAGGATTTGGCCTTGTGAATAGAGCTATGGGTTGTAAAGCAGAGTAACCCACTGTTAATAGTTAATCCTTAAACTACTGAGAAAGCTGCTGACAGTCTGATCTCATTCTCCTAGGCTTACAATTTTCTATTTCTTTATTTCTACATTTCTACTTTTGGAATCTACATTTTAATTTTCTTTTCCTTGGACCCTTCAGTCTGAACACTGGGCACTGACTAGTGCCTCTCCAACAACCGAAAGTATAGGACATTGATTCCCTAGGAAGTATATCTGTAAATAAGTGCATTCTACATTTTTAGAAAAAAAAATTATAAAACTATTTTGAATTATGTGATTGTGTATGTGTATCTCTGTGTGAGAATATATACTTAAATGCAGGTGTCTCTCGAGGTCAAAGGTATCAAATTCTCTGGAGCTGGAATTACAGGAGTTACCCAGCTTGGATTCTGGGAACCAATCTCAGGTTCCCTACAAGAGAAGTACACATTCTTAACTGCTGAGCCATCTATAAACTCATGAAAAATTTTATTTTCAAAATACAAAATTGAATGGAGATTTTTATGAAAACGGTATGTTATTGATAAATTGTGTCACCAAGCTGAAACATAGTGCTGTCAATCATAGTCATTATACTGCATGTAAAAGAAATTCATATTTTGTCAATTGTTAAACTTTCTTCAGAATTCTAACCATGTCTGCTTAAAGCCTTTCATCATCCATAATTTTGTTCCTTCTCCAAGACATTTACAATCTGGTAAGGAAAAAAATGACTCTAACAGATACTTTTCTTTTTCTGAACCTGTTTTAAATCTTTGCTCTTGTTGGTTTGCTTTGCATTTTCCTTGTGGAACACTATAATTTTGTTCATACACAGAAGCACAACTTGTAACAAAATAGCCTGAGCCATCAGGATGTGGTAGCAGACGCCTTTAATCCTAGTATTGGAGAGGTAGAGGCAGGAGCAAGTATTTGAGTTCAAGGCCAGCCGGGTTTACATAGGGAGTTCCTTGGCAGCCAGGGCTACCTAGAGGGACCATGTTTAAAGCAAGCAAGCAAGTAAACAAATAAACAAAAACAAACAATCTAAATGAAATGTGAAAAATTACCTACAATATAAATAGAGTTCGACTTGAAGTTGAGTTAATCTAAACTATGATTTACTTTTTTTTTTTACTGTTTTTATTGAGCTATATATTTTTCTCTGCTCCCCTCCCCTCTTCCTTGATCCCCTTCTCCCCTCTCCCATGATCCCCATGCTCCCAATTTACTCAGAAGACCTTGTCTTTTTCTACTTCCAATGTATATTAGATCCATGTATGTCTCTCTTAGGGTCCTCTTTGTTGTCTAAATTCTGGGATTGTGAATTGTAGGCTGGTTTTTCTTTGTTTTATGTCTAGAAGCCACTTATGAGTGAGTACATATTATATTTGCCTTTCTGGGTCTGGATACCTCTCTCAATATGATGTTTTCCAGATCCATCCATTTCCCTGCAAATTTCAAGATGTCATTTTTTTTTCTGCTGTGTAGTACTCCATTGTGTAAATGTACCACACCTTTTTCCATTCTTCGGTCAAGGAGCATTTCAATACATGACCTACTTTTTAAATACCAACACCTCTTAGTTGCTTGAATTTGTCCAATAAAGGATTTAGTGACATCAATTCCTTACCATTTGTTAGCCCAACCATATCACCCACATGGCACTCAGACCTGTCACCCACATGGCACCCCACCCCCATCACCCAATCAAAGCAGCAAAGATGACGCTCATCTTATCAGTGAGGGAAAGTTGAGACCAAACTACAGTACTGCAGTTGATCTGAGATACCTTCTGAGAAATTTGTCCAAGCACAAGCTGGGAAGTTCCCAGAATTGAAATGAAGGGACACCGAGCGTGGTGGAACACAGCTGTAGTCTCAGTCCCTGGGTGGCTAAGCGGGACAGTGGAGAGTTTAAGGGCAGCCTGAAGAGTATGGGAGAGACTTAAACAAAAGAATTAGTCACTTGTTCCAGCCTTTCCAAAAGTAAGCAGGGCAAGAGGTTTGGGAGAAATGTTCTTATACATGGTATCAGTTATTTGGTTTTTCTTGTGATGAAATACTCTGAAAAGCAATTTAAGGGAGACAGTGTTTCTTCTGGCTCACAGTTTCAGATTACAGTCCTTCACTGCTAGAGTCACAGCCTTAACCAAAGCTTTAGACAGTTTGTCACATTTAATTCACAGTTAGGAAGCACATAACAGCAATCACTTGTGCTTAGCGAGCTTTCTTCTTTATATGAGGTCAAAGACCCAAGTCCAGAGAATGGAGCCACCTACTTTTAACAGTCTTATCACTTCTGCTAACCTTATTAACATTATTATTATTGTTATTATTACTATTATTATTAACCTTATTATTATAACCCTTCATAGGGAGACCTGGAGGCTTGTCTTCTAAGTGATTCAAGAGCCTGTCAGGTTGATAATAAATATTAACTATTGCCACTCTGTTTAAGCCATAGCCTTCCTCTGCTGTCACTACAGACTCAGGGCTATCTTAAAATATGAAATTATATTCAACCCAACTTCAAAAGTCTCCATAGTCTAACAGTTTAAAAATCCAAAGTCCAGTCTTGTGAGACTCAGGAAAATCTCTTAATTGTGGTGGCCTATAAAATAAAATTCAAACTTTATAATTCGAACATACAATGGCACAGAACAAACATTCCCATACCAAAATGGAAATGTGCAAGGAGAGCAAGGGATAACCAGACCAAAGAAAGACTAAAAGACAGCAAGGCAAATGCCAAATCCTTCAACTCTTTGTCTAGCCTCTGGGACTCATGATGAAACATCCTTACCCTCCAGCTGTGCTATCTATGGCACATGGACCTTCTCTCTTGAGTCCTCTCCACTTTGTGCTTACAGTTTTCTTGGGTGTACATCACATGGTCCTGGCATCTCCAACATCTTGGGGCCTCCATAACAATTTCCTCTTCACCTTCACAGTGTCACAGGGACTTCTTAGGATCTCCTTGCAAGGACTCTGACCCTGATAGGCATGACCTTTCTTATTGTTCTAGTCAGAGCCTCAGGTTTTCTCCAGTGGTGCTAATCTCTTTAACAGTTACAGGTTATTTATCAGTATTTATTTGCCTTGTTTGCCACTTTAAACATTTCTATACTCCTTTCCTTCAAAGCTTTTATATGTTTCTAAACTTTCTTACTATACATCTAAGAGCAGTGGGCAGTAGCCATGCCATGGCCTGGATGCTATAATGTCTTGAAATTTCCTCTGCCAAAGAAATTACTTCCGTACTTTTTCACTGAGTCTCATTCTAACTCTCACAACATTGACAGAACATGGTCAGACTTTCTAACAGAATGTAAGAGAGATGGCCTTTAGCCTAATTCTTGATATAAATGAAATATTATGAAATGAGCATCTACTCCATACATTTTTCTTGGCATTCTAATCTTCCAAATACCCACCAAATATCTAATTAATCTGTTGGGTCCATGGGACTCTACAAAGATGTTATCTAAAGACTGACCTTTAGTTTGCAGAGGGACTCTCAATTTGCAGAGGGCTGCTTCATCCTTGCAGAGCTATGGGTTATAAAGCACAGTAACCCACTGTTAATAGTTATTCCTTAAGCTGCTGAGAAGCCTGCTCTCATTCTCTTGGCTTACAACTTAAATTTCTTTACTTCTGCATTCTTATTTCTGGAACCTACATATCTATATTTTTATTCTTGGACTCTTCAAATCTCTAATCACACCATTCCAGAACTCCTTCAGTCTACAGCTCCAAAACCCCACAACACTCACACAGTCCAGGCTTAGTAACTCGAGAAAGGAAGGGTTTATTGTGGCTCAGTTTGAAGACATGGTCTATCACAGCAGCGGAGTCTGGCGGCAGGATCATGAGGTGGCTGCTCACAGAGGTGGCTGCTCACAGTGCATCAGCAGTCAAGAGACTGCTGGTATTCAACGTGCTTTCTTCTTTTCAGTAGATCTTAGAATGGTGTTGACCACATTCAAGGTTGTCTTTCTATTTCTACTAACCCAATCTAGAAACTTTCTCACAGTCCTGCCTCCCAGTTTGTCTCTTAGGTGACTCTAGAGTTATAGGGAGCCCACCCGAGATGAGCACTCAGACAGTTTATAGTCATTTGGAAGTCTTTAATCCAGTGAGCTGGAATTACAGTCAGGTATTCAGGATTTGAGCAAAGAAACACTTCCTGGTGTCTCTGTGGCTGCAGAGGGAGAAGCAAGCAGTTTTCCAGAAGCTAAGATAAACAGCTGGGGGGGGGGCGAGGTGGGGTGAGTGCACATGCAGGCAGTTTAACAGAAGCTAAAATGAATTAGTTGGGTATCTTGGCCTTGGGTCCTAGAATAGAGCTGGGTAATTTCCCACAGATTCTCCATCAAGGAGATCAAATTCTAGTTAAACCTTAAATGGCCTCAACAAGAATACAAGATAGAGGAACCCTGCACAGCCTTGGCCTGTCACACTAGATCCTGTCAAGATGATAGTCACTAGTAACCATCGCTTGCATAGACATATGCTACGCAGGTATTTATATTTTATTTCCCTCATTTATTTCCCATGTTATATAGTGTTGACTTAGATGACATAAACTCAGGATGAATTCACATTATCACATTTACATTATGGGATATTTAAAAATTGAGTACTCCTCAAGGGATTTTGTCATCTACTACAGTGAGAGAGTGTGTTTGGAGTTGTATGTGGGAGGGATATTTAAATCAAGTTAAGCTGAATTATGACCTTGTTAGGTCTTCATCTGAAAATTAAGCATGGCAAAAATATGTTTGGATGACAAGTTGATGAGTAGGCAAGCGATGGTTAATTTTGATTGCCACCTCAATTGACTCTGGAATGAACTAAGAGACATGCCTCTGGGCATGTCTGCAAAGTTGTTTGCAGAAAGAGTTAACTTCCACAGAGGTACTTCCTGGTGGCAGCCAGGATATAAAGAGGTCCAAGAAAAAAGAAATGATTCTTGTTGGTGAATCCCTCTATCTTCCTTCCTCCTCCTCCTCCTCCTCCTCCTCCTCCTCCTCCTCCTCCTCCTCTTCTTCTTCTTCTTCTTCTTCTTCTTCTTCTTCTTCTTCTTCTTCTTCTTCTTCTTCTTCTTCTTCTTCTTCTCCTCCTCCTCCTCCTTCTTCTTCTTCTTCTTCTTCTTCTTCTTCTTCTTCTTCTTCTTCTTCTTCTTCTTCTTCTTCTTCTTCTCCTTCTTCTTCTGTGCATTGAAGACCAGTGACCCTTTAAGAATTTGAGAAATGTCCAGGCCTTCTTTGCCAGCTTATATCTGCATAGACACCCACTTCACTGGATGAGCTACTACCAGGCTTTGGGTCTCTCCAATATGCAGATGGCCATTGTTTGGCTGTGTATTCTCTATTGCAAGAAAATCTAACAACCCTTACTCTAACAGAGTTCTGTTCTTCTAGAGAACCCTGATTAACGTGGTCCTTATTTCTCTTTCAATTTTCAAAACTAGCTTTAGTTGATATAGCAATTTGTGTCAGCTGTTGTTGCTTTTTAAGGCATGAAGTATATTCTATACTCTGCTGTTTGTGGGGGGGGGTTTACTGATGAAAGATCTGATATCATTCTATTGTGTTTGTCTTTCAGTTGAGTTCATGTATTTTCTCATTTCTCATTCATTTTGCTAACTTTTCCCTTTATGTTTTGACCTTACTCCCAAGGTCTTGGATTGGCACTATCTACTTCTCTCTATACTCTAGCAAGCTTTTGAAGTCTTCGCTTGGCAGTTTACCTCATTCAATAAGTACAAAGTCAAATTGCAACTTTTCCTTGCTTTTTCGTTCTTCTTCTTTTGTGATTTTTAAAACATTTCTCTTGGTTTTATTTGCAAGTCTTATCTAGTAGACTTCTCTTGAGGATTTATAAGGGTTAGATTTTAGCCACATTATCACAAGCTAGCAAACTAGAGTAATCTGGGAACAGGGAACCTCAGTCAGTACAATACTTCCTAAGGTTAGTCTATTAGCAAGTCTGTGGGATATCTTCTTGACTAATGACAGGCAAAGGAGGGGCCAGTCCATTGTTGGTGGTGTTATCCCTGGGCTAGTGGTCCTGAGTGGCATAAGAAAACAGGCTGATCTCTGTGAGTTCAAGGCCAGCCTGGTCTACAGAGCTAGTTCCAGGACAGGCTCCAAAGCTACAGAGAAACCCTGTCTCGAAAAACCAAAAAAAAAAAAAAAAAAAAAAAGAAAGCAGGCTGAACAAGCCTTTAGGGCCTCTGGTTTAATTCCTGTTTCCAGGGTTTTGCTCACACAGTGATGGACTGTGATCTGGGACTGTATGGAAAATAAACTCTTTCCTTCACAAGTTGTTTTTCTCATGCTGTTTATCACAGCAACAAAGGCAAACCAGGGCAAGAGTAAAGTTCCAGTTAGCCCTCAGAGAGGACAAAACAAGCAGTGACAACATCAAAGCAGAGGACATAGAAATATTTTTAATGATTAATCAAATCCCACTAACTGACCACCAATGACAGTAAGATATAAAGTGGCAAAATTAATATATAAATTTGTTTAGGATAAATATGGAAACAGTAAGTGAATAAGGTGAAGCAAGAAGACTGAGGAAGAAGAAATAGAGAAGAGACACAAAGTTAAATAAAAGAAGGCCATGAGAAATGGAGAAGAATTTGGGGAAGAGAAAAGAAAAAAACAATATATTAGAAAAACGTAAAAGTTCTCAACAATGATAAAGTTAAAAATCAAATTATATATTTCTGAGGAGAATAAAAACAAGAGTTTAAACATAATTAAAATGGATAACGTTAAAATAATACTGAAAGTAAAAGAGAAAGAAAAAGCATGTGGTGCAGGGTCAAAAAAAAGAAAAGAAAGGAAAAAAGAAAATAAACTGCTAAATACATAAATGAAATTAGCTCAATATATAAAGGAGAATAATTCTTTTAAAGTTATTTATTATGTTAACAGCATTTTGCCTGCATGTCTGCTTGCTTGCCAGGAGAGGGCACCAGATCTCATTATAGATGGCTGTGAGCCACCATGTGGTTGCTGGGAATTGAACTCTGGACCTCTGGAAGAGCAGCCAGAGCTCTTAACCTCTGACTCATCTTGCCAGCCCAAAGGAGAACAATTCTTTAAAAGGCCTTTTAAAAATAAAATAAAGCCACTGCCAAAAGCGCAGTAAAAAGAACAAAGGGGGAAGTACACTTGTCAAACAAACAAGAAAAAGAAGACAGAAGAGAGAAAAAGGAAAATGTTAACAGAGGTTTCTGTCCTGCCTGGTCCTGCAGCTGTTCAGTCCCAAAGAAACACGCAGAGGTCTACATTCATCATAAACTGGTTGGACTATTAGCTCAGACTTCTTATTAACTCTTTCTTACATCTTAAATTAGCTGCTAATCAGTGGGGCATTCTCATTTTGCTTCTTCTTTATCTGGGTGATAACTGCAGACTGCGTTTTCCTCTTCCCAGAATTCTGCTATTCTAGTTGCTCCACCTCTATTTCCTGCCTGGCTACTGGCCAATCCGCGTTTTATTAAAAATTATGCAAGTGACAGGATAAAAGACCATTGTCCCACAGCAGGAAAAGGTTTGCTTTTTTGTGCTATTAAGGCTGAAGGAGTATGACAGGTGTGGGCCTTCAGTTGATCGTGTGGCCTCTTTCGTATGTCTTTTTTTGGTATTGAGCCTGTATAGCACCAGTGTCTGTTGTAGGCCGGGGTGCACTTCATTTTAGTAATTTCACTTCTTTGTATACCAGGGCCTTCTGCTTTCTGTGTTCTGAACAGGTTCTCTTACTGTATAGAATTTAGAGAGACTCTAGAGCTGTCTTTTCCAATGAACTTAACCTCGTGAGCCCCGCTTCCATCACCAGCAATTTTAAGCTTTTTAATGTCTTGCTGGCCTCCTCTCAAAAGCTTCCTTCCAAGTCTTCCCAGCCCCAGGGGTGTGGTGGGTTAAATTTAAGCTTGCTGACTTTCAGTAAGTCCCGATTTTCAAACACCTAAGTTAGTTCAATATTAAAGGCTGGGTTGCTGCTCAGAGTGAATCCCAGATGCTGCTAACCCCTCAAATTGTTGAAGATAAGATAGAATTCCTCTTCAGGAATCACTGCTTCACCTGCAATTGGATGTGAGACTTGTCAGAACTGAGAGCATGTCCTGAGGGAAGGAACCACCATTGTCTTTTTCCCAGGGCCCGTGACTTACCTTTTGGGTCAAACTTCTGCTTTTCTCCTGTTGTAGGGCATATTCCTCTGAACTGAAATATTCCCTTCAGGTGGAAGGGAAAGATTCATGAGAATCAACTGGTTAACAAAAGGCATATGTCTGGGAGAGTCGGAATTTGGAACATTGTCCATGGCCATGCCCCATCAGTATAAACAAGAGTAAACAACTGGACAGAGACTGCCAGCCTGAATGTGGAGAGAGGTTCTCAGACTATCAAGCTGTCGGCAAATTGTGCAGAGAGCTCCAGGAGTATAGCTTTCATGAATTGTCACCAATGCTGAGGTGACTTTTTTTTTGATACAACTTCTTTCAAGTCATCCCTACTCCTGTAAGCAACCCCTCACCTAAACTGTTTTCAGTTACCCCAACAAAAACCCATCGGTTCATCAAGATGGATTTTAATGCAATCATTTCTTGAACTAACAAGATGAATTACCTTTACACGTGTGCATGTGCGCACGTGTGTGTGTGTTTGTGTGTGTGTGTAAGATCTCCTATCACATGACACTTTCATATCCTAGGGAGCCACATGAATGGAGCTTGCCCTACTCTTTCATTGTGTTGTGTATCATTTTTCTTCCCTTCTTCCTTCCCTCCTTCCTTCTCTGCTATGGGATAAAACTCCCGTACACTGTAAAGATTTGTCACTTGTATTTGTTTAATAAAACACAGATTGGCCAATAGCCAGGCAGGAGCTATAGGCAGGGCAACCAGACTAGGAAAGTTCTGGAAAGAGGAAAGGAGAGATACAGTTTCCAGACAGACACAGAGGAAGCCAGATGAGAATCCTCACTGAGAAAAGGCACCAAGCCATGTGGCTAAGCATAGATAAGAATTATGGGTTAATTTAAGTTGTAAGAGTTAGTTAATAATAAGCCTGAGCTAATAGGCTAAACACTTTATAATTGATGCAAGCCTCTATGTGTTTCTTTGGGACTGAACAGCTGTTGGACTGGGCAGGGCAGAAACTGTCTACACTTCTCTTTTTGGAATAAAGCTTGTTTTAAGTGTTCTTCCTTCATCTTTTCCAGGTATCATGAAGGAAGCTTCTGGTCTGCCATCTTACTTGGGAATAGTCCCACCTTCATTTGCTTTTGTTTGTTTGTTTGTTTTTGGGTTTTGTCTTAGGGGATTTCTAGACACGGTTTCTCTAACAGCCATGGCTATTGTGGAACTCACTCTGAAGACTAGGCTGGCCTCAAACTCACAGAGATCTGTCTGCCTTTGCCTCCCAAGTGCTGGGATTAAAGGTGTGTACCCCCATTACTAGGCTACTTGTTTTAAAGACACACTAGAAATAAAAAAATAATATTGGAGATTGACATTTAAATGAGCAAAGTATTGAATTCAGGCTGTATCATGCACTACAATACTCCATGTTGGGTAAAACAAACAAACAAGCAAACAAAAAACAAGTGTTGTTTATTACACTACACCTTGCCCTAAAAGACTACATATTACAAGCAGCTTTTGACTCCATTTTGAATGTAAGCACAGATAGGATGACTTCACATTTATCATGGTGTTATATATATATGATGATAAAACATTGACCAAAAACATGTTGGAGAGGAATGGGTTGATTTCACTCTTAGAGAACTCTCTCAGAAAAGGGAGTTTTGCCTCTGTAGGTGATCTTCACAATGGTTTTGCTTTTGTCTATTGATTCTTGACTTTCTGTCAAGGCTAATTGGCAACTGAATCCAGGGGCATGTGGTTAGGTTATTTATTTTCCTTTTCCATGATAATGGTCTCTTTTTTTAAAAAAAAAAATCATGAATCATAAATCTCAGGAGGTTTCCTAAATGATTCTGATTGAGGCAACAAAGTGGAGCCTTAGGAAGAACAGTTCGAGGTCTCATTTCTGTACTGTGGCATGACAGGCTAGGAAAGAAGACTAGCCACAGCCTCTGGGCATCTTCTTGAGATGAGATTCTCAGACAAGTGAGAGATGTGGGACTTTGGTGTCACTATTCCAATGACATATTCTAAGCAAGAGAGTTCATGATAATTAAGTGCATTATGGAGTTGGGATGTTTAAGCTCCTGGACTTGTCATTTCTCTCCAGCATCTGCTGCCTCCTGAGAGTTTGGTACTGACTAACCTCACTTCTTCCATGACATGGATGCCACTCAAACTTGAGTCCTCTCCTCTGATGCCAGCATGAGAAAATCTTCAGGTTCATGATAATTTTTGAAGTTTTCATTTCCTTTCTTTGTTCTATTACTTTCAATTTCAAAACTTTGGGAACTTGAAGCCTCTAAAAAAAGTCTCAACAAATCCACAAAGATCCCCAAACCTTTGCTGCTGCACCCCATACACGTCTGTGCACCTATACTAAGGGGGCCCCTTGGAACCACTACAGAACACACCCAGACACCACGTTCTCAGCACCAAGGAGATGTATTACCCTGGAGGGGCAACTGGGTAAGTGGGGGGGCCAAGGGGTGCTGCCTCTGGGTTGGACAAAAACAACAGGTGTCTCTGCAGAAGTGGTTTGCAGGAGAAAGGTAGAAAGGGTATTAGATTTGTGTCTTTGTGTCATAGTAAAACGTTTAGGGACCTAAATATTAGCATAGAAAGAGGAAAAGAAATCCGGAACTATTCACATACCTTCAATCACTTTCTCAAAGCCCTACCGAAGCTACATATCCTCAGCCTTAAAACACTTTTTTAGATCTTTATGACTTGCATTTGCAGATTTTAACAACTAAACTTTTACATCAGCAGACCTCTGTAGCTTGTATTTCCATACATTAAAACATCTTGTTTTAGAGTCATACAATTTCAGAACTTTAGAACTCAATGAGTGGGAAAGGTAGAGCTGTAGGGTGATGGGGGGGGTTCTCACTGTCCTACATTGTAGCTTTGTGTTAGTTCTGTAAATAAGTCTTGTCTGCTGGGGTGAGAGTCAGGTAGAGAAAGGATAGATGAGATTTGGTATTAGAGTGAAATATTTGATGCCAGTAGCGAATAATGTCCTGTGTTGAAGGAGGACTAGATGTAGGGCTAGCCTGAAGCTAAGAAGAAGTTGACTGACACATGCCTAAAACCCCAATTTTCTTATCCTGAGAATGGCAGGAGTTTAGCTGCCCTGCTCCCTTACTCTGAAGCCAGCAGACTCCAGCAGTCAGGCTTCTCTGAAAGAGGAAGAGCCCCAAAGCACTTAGCAACTGATAAAGCCATACATCTCCAAGGCTACAGGGACTGGTTGCTGCTTATCCGGCCGCTGAAGCATTGTGGAATAGACTTTCTATAATACCTTGTAAGGTTTCTTCCCCAACCCCTGTTGCTCCCGAGTATCCAATTAAGCACCTTCCACGTTCTTTCCCCAACCAATGACATACCACTACATGGACCCGACTGGCAGTTCTTTCTAGAATGTTACTGTCCCTTGCCCCCTCCAAATAAACGAACTGACACTCCACTGAGAAACCCTCAGGATGCACCTTTGGCTGCAGTGGTGCTCAGCTCCCTAGTCACGCTGGCGAGCAAGAGTCTGACCACATGTGAACGAAGGAAGCAGAACTCGAGGCCGGCAGTTAGGCATGTTGCCATCCAGGTTATGTAGTAGGGTAACCTGGAGTGAAATGGAGTCATAAGGAATGAAAGGGTAACTTATGGGCTGCCATGTCAGCACTATTATTGACTTTACTGACAATGGAGGGGTCAGTCTGGTGTTCTTGTAATGAACCAAGCCAGTTTGATAGGGTAAAAGGGAGGCTTTGAAGAGGTTGTGGATATATAAAGACTTAGAAATTGAGTTGCCATTTGTGTTTAGAAATCCTCATTCCTTCCAGATTGCTGAGTGTGTTGGCAAGATATGGAAAGCATATTTGGAGTCTATATATACCCTTAATGATATATTTGTAGTGTGATTTGGAAGGCCCTGGTGAGGGCTATTACTTTTGTTTTTGATTGGTAGTACGTGAGAGTAAGAAGGTACCTTGACATCATCTGAGACCATTGCACATGTGTAATAGGTGTCCACCTGATAGGATGGAGCTGCCATCTATATTAAAAGCATACGCAGAAGCAGTGAGAAGACCATCTTGTCTGTGAGAGGGATGGAGGAGGAGGTCCTCAGGAGTCTTTGGGCAGGAGTAAAGAGGGTCTGGTGAACGTTGGAGGTAAGGCATAAGTGTGGAGGGAGGGATTGAGGGGAGGACAGGTACAAAAAGTGAGTGATGAGCTTTTGATAAGAAAAGTTTGGAGAGATAGGGTCCAAGACAGTGAAAGGCACTGGAGTCTTTTCTAAGTTAGGAGGGGGGAGATTGAATGGGGAATATACTGCGTCTGTGGGGGGGATCCCAGAGTTACTTGCTTTGCTAGATTTAGAGATGTCTATCCTCCAAAAGCAAAGCAGTTCAGATTTTGTTGAAGGCACAAAGATAAGGAGTGGAGATGGGCAAGGTGGCCTAAAGTGAAGTGTTCATGGGTTGGGGTAAAAGAGAATCCTGGATAAGTGACTTGGGGAGAGAAGCGTTGCGCTTTGGAAGTTGAGGTTCGGTAACCCCTGGAGCTGAGGAAACTGGGGAGTGAGACAATGTTAGATTGGCTATCAGAGAGGGAAAGGGTGAAGACAGGCCAGGTCTGTAGTGAGTGCCTACCTCAGAATCCCTGCAGAAGGACAGTTCAGGTCAGTTTTTGGGATTGGTGAGTATTGGGGTCTATCCAAGTGAAGGCAAAGAGGTCTTAAGAATGAGCATCCAGGCATATTGAGGAAAAAGTGTTAGGCCTAGGACTAAGAAGTAAGTAGTGTTGTCAGGGATAATGGATAGGATAAGGTAATGGGCAGAGACCACAGAGCAGTGTTAATGGAGTGAAGGTCTTGGATTAGGCAGAAGGTTGTTAGTATTTTTGGATGTCAAAATGGGAATATTGGAAGGTGAAGAGGTGTGACATAGAAACTTGGATAAAAGGGATTGAATGATGGGTTTGAGGCCTCTGAGGCTGGTTAAGGATAGAGGGTGTTGGGGTTGAGAGATGTAGGCAGAAGAGATTTTAAGTATAATAGAGAAGGGTTTGGGGATTTTGGCAAGTGGGGGGGTGTACAAACAGATTGAGGAAAGGGGAGAAGTAATGGAGGGGTGTCTTGGGGGCTGTTTTGAAGTGGAAGGCAAAAATTCATGTCAATTTTGGAAAAGTTATCCCTTTTTACTAAGGGAATAGGCATGAAGATATGAGGAGAAGGAAGTGGGAAAAGGAAAAGGCAGAGCAAGTGAAGGGTGAGATCTGGAGGCGTCCGGAGGACTGGCTGTGCATTCTGACTCTGGATGAAGGACGGGGTGATTGAGACCTCAGAATTCTCTCCGGACTGAAAACATGACTTCTATGTCTAGGAGGAACGTGATGAGGCAACCTGACATAAGAAGTGAGACGCTAGGCTCCTGGACAATGTCTGGCGGGGGCTTCAGCAGGTCAGTCAGTGTCATCAGAGATCTGAGAGGGATGTTATAGCAAGGGGTATAATCCAAATGGCCTATATGTCAATTGAAGTGACAGAGACGTTTTCATTACCTAGACAGTTGTTGCCATGGACTCAACGGCAGGGTAGTAGTGGTAAGTCTTCAGCTATCACACAGGGCACTGGCCTTTGGCTATCAGACGCAGGCCTGAGAGAATTCTCTTCTAGAGGAACTTGGGAAAACTGACCTTCCTTTGGCCAGCTGGAGTACAGCAGTCAAGCCAAAAGTGTCCACAGTTTGAGCAGAGCCCTGGTGGCAGGCGAGACAGTTTTGTCCAGTGGTTACAATGCCACAATCTAGGTGGAATCGTTGTGTCCCATGACTTCTTTGGCGATGTATTTTTTTTATTAGGAATAGGCATGTCTCTATAATTATTAAATACTTAAAATTCCATAGTCAGCAGAACTCTGAATAGTTTGGGGGCCATCTATCTAATATGTCTGACTTATTTATTTTAGGTTTAACTCTGAAAGCCTGTACAGGAGGCTAAATAAAGCCTATCATTGAATAAATTATGTAATGCTTTGTAAGTTAGAAGTTAAAAGATATTTTAAGAGTTTAAAGTGGAGATAGATAAGAGACTTTTGAAAGTGTAGAAAGATGTATAAGATTTGGGGATTATCTGCTTGTGTAAGCAGCAGCAGGAGGAGGAGAAGCCTTGGGGCTTTTAAGAAAGAGCAAACAGCTCCAAGCTGGAAAGAGAAAACTTTCAGAGGGAACCGAGAGCAGAAGCTGTGGGCCCTGCAGGTGAGCTGAGAGACAGGAGAACAGGGACAGAGAACAGCAGCTCCTGCAGGCAGCTCCTGGGGAGGATTAAGTCAGGAAGTGGAGGGAGATGGAGATGGCAAAGGGCAGCCTAGTAAGTTTGGCAAGTTCTTGAAGTTCTGATGGTGGCAGGCTCCAGCAGGCTTTGGTGGCAGACTTTGGATCTGTGCAGCAAGGACAGGTGGCATGGGAGGGCTTTTTAGAGCAGTATAGCTGGTGACAAGCTCCTGGAGTGGTGGCATTGGGGGCGGGCAATGGAGAGGGAGTAATGGAGAAGTGGTAGAATTTCTGGGCTATGTGACCCTGCTGGCAGTTAACAATAAATCTTTAAAGGCAAGCCAGGCAAGACTCTGACAGTGGAGGAGTAGGCCAAACAGGCGATAATACAGTTTCTCAAAAAAGTCTATTTTGAAAGGTTATTTTAAAATGTCTTCCCTGGAGTTCATCTGCCTTCCTATAACTGCTCATGTACCTGCAACTAAGGGAAGGGAAGTGAACTGGCATTCCATCTCGTGAGAAGTCAGGGGTTCATGAATTCAGGTATCATGAATTCATAGGCTTGGACCAGACTGTATCTCTGAGAACAGAACTTCTTTCCTCTTCTTTCTCTTCACTGTACAATGCAACTCAGAAAAGTAATTTCTGCTTCACTTAAAATCCTAGTCACATTGACACTGCCCAGGCCTGTGAGCAGAAAAGGCCCAAAGGCTGGACTGTGTCCCTTTCATTACAGGTCTTACATGCAGACGATCACTTTGAGCAAGGAGAATCTGAAAAGTCCCGAAAGATTTCATGTGCATCTGTCTATCAGTGTTCCCACCGAGAGGGAATAAACAACAGAAATGGATCTTAGACAAAAACATCAAGAACAGACAGGTAGCAATGGGAATTATGATCTAAAGGAGCCATGGCAAGATAATGATTCAAATGATAAGAGTTTCTGAGGATGTGTTTCTGAGAATATGACCAACAGCAATTTCATGCTGCACCCTGAAGGTATATGAAATGTTAAATAGAACCAATTCTGGGGGGGGCTCCTGGCCCTGACCGGCCTAATCATCATCTTCTAATGTCAAGATGGAGGTGGGCTTGAGTCTCCGGTCCCGTGACTTCCTTGTGGACATCCCCTGACCCAGTGTCCTTTTTCCTTGCAGTAGGCGCATTGATCTCAGTCCACCAGGGGTCACCTCCTGTCTCCCAGGTCCCTATTCTGGCTCCCTCGCAGTCCCTGTCCCGTGGTTGAAACTACGGTGGCCAAGATACGAGTCAACTCTTTGTTTCGTTTCTTGTCTCGCTTATTCTCTCTTTCCTATCTTTCTTTTTCTATTCTGTCCTCTCTCTCTTCTCATTTCTTAACCTAGCCTCCTTCTCTTCTGGCGTCTCTCTCTTGTTAAAAATTCTCTCTGCTTCCTTAACCAAGTCCTGGAGGGTATAATTCTGCAATCCCTCCAGTCACTGTAGCTTGCTCCTAATATCGGGGGCAGACTGCCCGATAAACGACATAATAATGTCCGACTGACGATCAGCTGCCAGTGGATCAAATGGAGTGTACATTCTATATCCCTCCACGAGCTTTCCTAAATACCCTGCCGGAGTTTCATTTTCCCTCTGTAAGATTTCACGTACCTTGGCCAGATTGGTTGGGCGCTTCCCAGCACTTTTTAGACCCATGAGGAGTACCTGGCGATAGAGACGTAGGTGCTCCCTACCAGCTGGAGCAATGAAATCCCAATTAGGTCTGGTCAGGGGAAAGGCTTCCTCGATCTCATTCGGGAGCTGAGTGGGTCTTCCATCCGGCCCAGGGACGTTCTTTCTGGCTTCAAGAAAAACTCTCTGTTTCTCCTCCATGGTGAGGAGCACCTGTAAGAGCTGCTGGCAGTCATCCCAAGTGGGCTGGTGGGTCAACAGGATAGATTCTATAAGACCTGTAAGGGCTTGAGGGTTTTGGGAGAAAGAGGGGTTGTGATTTTTCCAGTTGTAGAGGTCGGAAGCAGAAAAAGGCCAATATTGAGTTTCCCCTCCTACTGAGCGCAGGGGAAGAGCCTGGGAGACCCAGGCTTCCCCTGCGTCTCAATCGGAGTCTACTGGCGGGTGGCAACTCTGGAACAGCACTGACTTTCTCGCTGACTTCCTCACTGACCTCCTCCGCCCCTCTCTCTATGGAGTCTGGAGAAGGCTGCTGTGCCATCTCAGGATCGGGATCTGCAGGTTGATTTGGGTATGGAGGTGGAAGGTCGAGGAGAAGTAAATCCTGGGAGTCCTGCAGGACAGGTTTTGGTTTTGTCGGCTCATTCAAGGGAAAAGGGGAAGGAGTGAGAGGAGGGGGAGGGAGAGCAGGAGCTGATGGCGTCAGCGAGGGAGTGAGAGGAATTGGAGTTGGCAAGGAGACAGACTTAGGTTGGGGGGGGTGAGGAAGGGCTTAACCCAGGGTGGCGGGTCTCGGGGTTAGGCTTTCCCAAATAATGACATAGACTAGGTGATCTGAAGGGCCGTGATCTCCTCCCTGCAACACCTTGTCTTTGACCTGTAAAATAACGTCAATATTAAAAGTGCCATCTCTCGGCCAGACGACTCCAAGGGAGGGCCATTCCGAGGAGCAGAGAGTTCACCATTACTTTTTCTTAATTTCGACCTGTTTGCTGTTGGCTCGGTTCAAGACGTCTTTCCAGTGATCTAGAGTGAGGCTCAGAGGAGTGGTAATCTGCTGCCCCATGTTAAAATAAAACTGACAAAACAGACAAAAACAGAACAAACAGATAGCCAAGACAGACAAAACGGAGCCGCGCAGCGACAGACGGGTTCAAAAACCAAAGTTTGAACCCAGACGGATGTGGCTGAGGGAAGTCGGTCGCATCAGACAGGAGGGACACTTGGCCCTACTCCTTTTTTTCAGGTCACCCCTGGAGCGGGAGCCCAGGGTACGGACCAGGGATCTTTAGGGTGCGTCCACTTCCTCGCTGGTCCTAAACAGAACTCAGAGCCTGCTGCAGGTACGGATCGGTACGGTTCAGATTACATTTAACATTTTCATACACAGACAAAGAACACTCATAGACAATAACACTGAGCTCAGAACTTACCTCCAATTGGGGGGACGGGTGAATCTGGGGGCGCACAGATCTCGGTGGAACCTCCAGAATGTTAGACCCCGGTTCTGGGGTGCTAACCCCTCGAACGTGCGCCCCAAAGACCACCAAGAACCACACCAATTGTTGCAAAAGCAAGAGGTATAATTCAACGTTTGCAAACAGGCTTCTGCTCCCCAGTAACTCGGGACTGAGCAGAGAGCCCCGAACAACAATTACAAGTGGTATTTATAGGAAAAGATCTCAAGCATAGTATAGGGGTGATGGGGCATATAGTGATTGGCTATAAGCAACTGCTACATATCAATAGAAGGTCATTTGGAGTTTAGCCAGTCCAAGCTCCTTTGATCCCCGAAAAGGAGACCCCCAGATGCTCTCACAGGATATCAGTGGGTCCACCTGGACTCTATGGCTTGGCCAGTCTTGTTTAGATAAGCAGTTAATTGGAGTTGTTTACGACCTCATCCTGTTCACCAAAATGAGGCTTCATCTTGCTCATTAAAAGTTATTTATAACTTTATCCTGTTCTGCCAAGAAGGGGGATTGAGTGCAAAAGGTGAAGGCCTAGCTAAGGAATTGAACGTATTGAACATAAGTATTTTAACTCTTTCAAGCCATGTGGGAAAAAGAAACATTAAACTGCTTTGAGATTCCATTTCAAATATGTATAGTATAATACAGGCAATATGAAAGGGTAAGAAGTGGGGCAGGAAGGGTTAAATGGATGGGGGTAGGAGGGATGGGTAAGGGAGGGAGTATGGGAGGAACAGTTGACACTAAAGTCCTTTGAAAAAGCCCTTTGGAAGCCTGTCTTTGTAGAATCATCCTGAACCATATACACGTATTAAAAGAGTTTCAATCTAGTTACCCTGTCCAAGACTTATAATACTTCTCCCAAATGTCCCTATCCTCCTCCCCAAAGTGTTTTTCATCAATTTTTTTTAAAATCACATCAACACAGAGGTATAAACCAGGACGTTTTACTTTTAGGCACCCATGTTTTTAGAGTCCGTACATCACATATTTGCTTTTTATGCTTGGCTTTGCACGAAACATAATGTCCACTCAGGTTCATTGTGTTGTCACAAATGAACTTTGGGAGGTCTCCATAGGTATATTACACTTCACACCAGAAAGACACTAAAGATGACAATAATAATAATAATAGTAATAATAGTAATGTAACAGGAGTTTCTTAAACTTCAACCTATTTCCTATAAGTGGCAGGAGGCGCTGACTACCATGGATGTCAAGTTTGCAGCAAATACAAAAGTGTGGAGGCAAACTGTTCTCCAGAAAATTAAGGAAAACATAACCCATCCAGTGAGAAAAACTGGATACCACTGACAAATTCAGCCCTGCAGGGCTCATTGATAATGAATATGTATTATTCTATCACACTGGGGATGTTAATTATTTCAACACTGGGTGAACAATGACAACTTGAAATTCATATCCTAAGCATTAAGTCATACATACTAACAGAGGTAAATTTAGAACTGATTTGAATATTTCCAATTGTTTAGCTTCTAAGAAACTTTTGAGCAGTTGACTTGTGTAGGAATAAAAGATAAAGAAGGGAAGAAGAGCAAGATCTCTGTAAAGAAATTTCTCTTGAGTGGATACACTCAACAGCCTCATTTCAGCACTCAGTGGTCTCGAAAGGAGGAAACACAGGAAGTCTTTTTGTTGCTCAGTGAGATGAATTGTTCCAACTTAGAATACTTTTTGTGGGCTGAAGACATGGCTCAGTGGCTAAGAGCACTTACTGTTCTTACAGAAGACCAACCTAAATTCAGTTCCTAGCATCCATGTGAGGGCTTAAAACCATCTGTAAATTCAGTTCCAGGGAATATTATGCGTCTTCTGACCTCCCCAAGCTCCTGCACACACATAGGATATATACATCAATTCAGGCAAGCATAAATACACATAAAATTATATCTATGTATTATGCTATACACACACATACATACATATATATGAAATATTATTTCTGTATAAATTGTTTTAGAGTAGGCATGTTCCCAAAGGACACCGTGTTCTCCTTGCCCTGATCAGTGCAGTTTGGAATGATTTGCACAACTCCAGGGAACTCAATGACAACTTTCTTTGCCTTTGGGATCTTAACAAAGGTCTATGTCACTAGCAACTAAGATTATACCTAGGAAGACAGCCCCGGGGCTTAATCCCTAGGTACACACATACTTTGGTTTGTATCTTAAGTTAGATACTTGAACTATAGCCTTGTTCTGTGGAGTGTCAAGACGCATTTCAATCAGAAAAATGCTGTTCCCCTCTTGCCACAGGAACCCCGTATCTGCCCAAGTATGTGTCTTACCTTCTACAATGAAAATCAGTGCCAACCTTGCAAAATTGTTCTGGGTTCTTCTTCCCAGCAAAAGGAATGCAGTGCAAGAATGCGCCCAAGAAGGCAAACCCCTCTCTTCTTAGAGTTTGCTGTCTTAGCTATACTTCTTTCTAGCTTAAAGTCAGGAGCTGGAGAGATGACAGGATCACTGGTTGCTCTTACAGAGGACATGGATTAGTTACCTACACCCACATGATGGTTCACAACAATCTGTTAACTCCAGTTCCAGAGAGATCTGATGCCTTTTTCTGTATGTAAGCCCTCGTTTCTGGCCTCCATCTTTGGAGGCCCCGTCCCTGTGCCCATCAAGTCTTGACCCCTTCCCGGAGGAGGGTCAAGACGAGCCGCCAAAATCTTGACCACGCCCTCAGTCTATTTAAACTGCTTCCCTGGAAAGTTTACTCCTGATCTTGTTTCCTCCCCCATGGTGGTCTCGTTAGAGGCTTCCCAGTTCCCCCTCGGGGCCACCTGAGAGTGAAGGAATCCCATTAAACCTGGATATTTTTTAATTTGGTTTGTTGTGATTTGGCTTGATTGGGAATTTTGCATCAGCAGAGAGCTCGTGTTAGGAAAAATTCCTAACACTGTCCTCCTTGGGCACTGCACACATACATACATACTACATACATACATGTCAGCAAATGCTCTCATATATTAAAGTATAAATAAATAAATTTCTCTTAAAAATAGAAAGAAGGCCAAAACCGCAGAGAAAAGCAGAATCTCTGAGCAGGTGAAAGTTCTAGAAAGAAGTGACAGTAAATTCAAACTCCTGTTTTAAATTTTTAAGGGAATGTAACCAGGTGAGAAATGTTGCTTGGGTGTGGGAAGGTGAGCCTCAGAGTCCTGGGAAAGATGAGTGGTGAGTCCCAGGCACCATGGAAGTCCAGCCAGGAAAAGACTGAGTGGTTGAAATGTCCAACTCTGGCTTTAACTCTTTACTCATTAGAAGTAACCCTTAGGGCATTGTTAGAAAACCCTGAATTGGCTCCAACAAGAACAAAGAGAAAATCTGAGAAAATAAGCTGAGCTTGGTGATACAGGCCTGTAGGCCCAACTACTCAAGAAGTTGAGGAAAAAGGATTCCAAGGTCAAGGCCAGCCCCAGTAATTTATTGAGACTCTGGTAGAAAAAAGAAATTAAAAGAAGGACTAGGATGTAGCTCAGTGGTGAAGTAATTGCATAGCATGTGGGAGACCCAAGGTTCAAGCCCTAACAGGTCAAATCAACAGAAACAAATCAAAACAAAAACCCCCAGAGGAGATCCATTCAGATTGAAATTGGCACTAATGGGAGCCACAATAATACCCAGTGTTGAAGTAGGTGAAAGTAGTGTTAGGGCTCAGATCCTGCAAGTCACTGTCCTAGATTGTTGTATTCTCCCAACAGCAGCCTCTGGGGAAATTCTCGTGGTTCCTTAAAGAATAGGTTGTATCCCCCTTCACAATAGCCACAAATTAGCATAAAATATCTTGGAGTAACTCTAACCAAATAAGTAGAAGACCTGCATGACAAGAACTTTAAATCTTTGAAGAAAGAAATTGAAGAAGACACCAGAAAGTGGAAATATCTCCAATGCTTGTGGGTAGGTAGAATTAACATAGTAAAAATGGCAATATTACCAAAAGCAATCTACAGATTCAATGCAATGCCCACAAAATTCTTTACAGATCTTGGAAGAACAATACTCAACTTTATATGGAAAAGCAAAAAAAAAAAAAAAAAAAAAAAACCAGGATAGCCAAAACAATCCTGTACAATAATCGAACTTTTGGAGGCATCACAATCCCTGACTTCGAACTCTACTACAGAGCTATAGTACTGAAAACAGCCTGGTATTGGCTTAATAACAGACAGGAGGACAAATAGAACCAAATTGAAGACCCAGATATCAATTCAGATGCCTACAAACATCTGATATTTGATAAAGAAGCAAAAAAATATGAAATGGAAAAAAGAAAGCATATTGAACAAATGATGTTGGCATAACTGGATATCAACATGTAGAAGAATCAAAATAGATCCATATCTAGCACCATGCACCAAACTCAAGTACAAATGGATCAAAGACCTCAACATAAAACAACAACACTGAACCTCATAGAAGAGAAAGTGGAAAGTATACTTGAACACATTGGCACATGAGACCACTTCCTAAATATAACCCCAATAGCACAGACACTGAGAGAAACAATTAATAAATGGCACCTCGTGAAACTGAAAAGTTTCTGTAAAGCAAAGGACACAGTCAACAAGACAAAACGACAGCCTACAAAACGGGAAAAGATCTTCACCAACCTCATATCAGACAGAGGGCTGATCTCCAAAATATACAAAGAACTCAAGAAATTTTTCATCAAAAGAACAAATAATCAAATAAAAAATGGGGTGCAGATCTAAACAGAGAAGTCTCAACAGGGCAATCTAAAATGGATAAAAGACACTAAAGGAAATGCTCAACATCCTTAGTCATCAGAGAAATGCAAATCAAAATAACTCTGAGATTCCATCTTATATCTGTAAGAATGGCCAAGATCAAAAACACTGATGACAACTTATGCTGGAGAGGTTGTGGGGTCAAGGGAACACTTCTGCTTTGCTGGTGGGAGTGCAAATTAGTACAGCCCTTTTAGATATCAGTATGGCAATTTCTCAGAAAATTAGGAAACAACCTTCCTCAAGACCCAGCAATACCGCTTTTGGGTATATATCCAAAGGATGCTCAAGTGTACCACAAGGACATGGACTGAATTATGTTCATAGTGTTGGGTATGGGGAGGGGGGGAGAGTCACGCAAAGATGGGGACAGACCACCAAAGTCTAATAAATCAGAAGCAAACTTTATTGCAGAAACCAGTATCCAGGAAAACTAGAAACAAATGTTAAAGAAAAAAAATACATGGGGCACAGAAGCTTATCAGCTAGCTGAGACTGCAGACAGAGTCTGGGCTTCTGACACTATGGCAAAAATGGTTCCTTGAGGTCCCCTTCTTATAGTGAGGAGTATTAATCATTAGGTCTGAATAAAGGAATTTTTACAATCCGTGGGCAAAACTCAGATACAGAATGCCTTACTTTACAATCTTCATTTTTCAGTAAAACTACTGTTTGTACTTAATCTATTGTCTTCCTTGGTACTTCCAGATAGTGTTTACTGCAGCCCTGTGCTCTCCCTTTGATGCTGCCAGTTTCCATAGCAGGGACAATGCCTAACTCAGAGGTCACATATCTCTGTCTCCTAAAGGTTAACTCAGCTCATATCTGTTGCTGATCAAGGATAGCCTGGAAACTACTCTCAGTTTGCAGAGTGAAGCTCCGGCCTTGTAAAGAGAACAGCTAGCTGTAAAATGAAATGATCTAAGTTGATAGAACCTTCTTAAGTGGCTGAGAAAATAGCTTACTGTAAATGATTGATCCTTGATCTGCTGAGAAAGCTGTTGGTAGTTTGCTTAGGTTTACAACTTTATATGTCTTTCTTTCTATATCCTAAATTTCTACATTCTAATCTTTGGTATCTATATTTCTATTTCCATATTTTCATTCTTATTTCTAGACCCTTTAATGGCAGCATTGTTTGTGATAGTCAAAGCCTGGAAACAACCTAAATGCCCCTCTACTGAAGAATGGATAAGGAAAATGTAGTACATTTACACAATGCAGTACTACACAGCAGAAAAAATAATAATGTCATCTTGAAATTTGCAGGCAAATGTATGGATCTAGGAAACATCATATTGAGTGAGGTAACCCAGACCCAGAAATACAAATATCATATACACTCACTCATAAGTGTCTTTTAGCCATAAAGCAAAGAAAACCAGCCTATAATTCACAATCCCAGAGAACCTAGACAACAATGAGGACCCTAAGAGAGACATACATGGATCTAATCTACATGGGAAGTAGAAAAGGACAAGATTTCGTGAGTAAATTGGGACCATGGGGACCATGGAAGAAGGTTGTAGGGGAGGGGAGAGGAAAGGAGAGGAGCAGAGAAAAATGTGTTGCTCAATAAAATTAATAAAAAAGGCAAAAAAATAGGTTGTATATAAAATCTAAGACCAAAAGAGTGGGTAATTAGGCATCAGTGAGGATGATTCTGGAAGAAAATATAGGTAGTGTCTAAAGTGGGCAGTCAATACGAGTGAAGTAGTCATCACTGAAAAGTTTAAGATAATGTAGGTGAAGAAGGTTCTAGAGAAGGGGCTCTGTCTCCACAGCCAGTGGGTTGTCATCATCCATGCTGAGAGCAGACCTTTCATTGTGGCTGCTATTTGATAGTTATTCATTCTCCCACCCATAACCCTTCACCCATCACTCTATAAGTAACCCCAAACCTCATTTGGTTCTTATTAAAACTTGGTTATGCCTTCTACAGATTAGGATTATACTCTAGGTTTTAGGACCACAGCTAAAAACTAGAGTCTAAAATAGTCCTAATTTTCTTATAGCCTCTACTAACATTGGTAAGCTGTAACTGATTGGGTAAACTGTAGGTCCAAATTTAACTCATATGTCTAATTTAGGTATACCTAGTAGTTAAAGATATCCTGATTCTCAAGTGCCTTTATAGATCTGAGAGTATGGCATTTAACAAAAGAGCTTCTAACGAGAGAGAGAGAGAGAGAGAGAGAGAGAGAGAGAGAGAGAGAGAGAGAGATGCCAGCTCCTACAGCATCCTGTAGCTCTTCCAAGAAGATGCATGGCCACAGAAGAACTTCCTCCTAGAGGCTTGCTTTGAATGTGACAAATTCAGCCACACAGAGAAAAAGCTACCTTTCATCTCATCAGCTGTCTGGAACCTGCCTGGACTGGACAACAAGACACTGGAGGATTGATCATCTCATCCTGCCAAGACATGTAGACCAAAATCTATCCCCACAGAAAAATCTGTCAGGACTCCTAAAGCAGCTAAAGGAAGTACTGCTTCTGAGACGTAAGTTCTCCAAAGATCATGGAGAGAGTTAGGACTGCCTGGGTAGCTGGACAAGCTGTCTCACTTCTGCTCATTTACTTATCCGTCTCGGATCTGTCTAGTGGCATTTGACGACTAGGGAACTAGAAGCTCATTACTTCATTAGTTAAGTTTCCTGCTAAAAATACAGACAGCCTCTTTCACAGGCTCTATGGTACAGGATTAACAGGTTTCAGATGTAATTTAAGGGGTTTCTAAGAGAAGTTCTGCTGCTGCATAAAGAAATCTGATCTGAGTTTCCAGAGCCTGTTTGTCCCCACCCATTTTCAAGCATATTTTGCAGGTTCACTCCTTTTGCCTGGGCTAAAACCAACTTACAGAAAGCCTCCAGATAACACCAGCACCTACACCAGCTCCTGGGACTTTACCATTGGTACCACCTCTCCAGGCTCAAATGGGCATCTACCCCGCAACTGAAATCTGGTTTTAAAGGACATATCTGCCCTCATGTCTCGCTCATTCACCCTTGCCTCTCCTGTACAACCAGGGTACTTCTCTGGTTCTTTCATTCTGGCAGTTATCACCCTTCCCAAGGCTAACCCTGTTCACAGGGCCAATAATAACAATCTATTTTTTTGCTGCTAGCAACCTGCCTTTTCATCTCCTTCAAGGAACAGATGCCTGATATCTCCAGGATGGCAGTTAACTAGATGCTTCCCCACCCATACCTCCTGCTAAATGTGAGCCCACCAACTCCTGACTCCCTTTCCCCACATCGTTCCTTAACAGTGGAAGTAGCCAGACTTGAACTGGTGCCCCTATACCCAAAGAGTCTGGAGTGTTTGGGTGGAAGCTTTACTCCAGCCCCCGGCAGCCATCTACCCAAAGACTCTGGAATGTTCAGATGGGAGATTCACCCAAAACCCACTCCCCTGGAGTTGCCTCAGTCCAGATTCCCCCCCCCCCAAGAAAGCCTACCATTGGTGGCTCCACACACAAGGCATCAAAAGCCTTCACCTTATGGGTTCCCCTTGTGGTCTCCTCAACTTCCCTTGGGGTCACCCAGAAATGCTTTGCTCAGACTAAACCTGAATGTATTAGTTCTGTTTGATTGGCTGATTACATCAACGGCAGTAGATATCCATTAACCAGGAATTAAACTTAACAGTTCTCAAGAGAGAACTTTGAAGGAATCACATCTTAGTTTGTCCTTGGGACTTTAAGAGGAGGGAGTAGATATTGACATCTCCCCCAGGAAAGGAATTTTAACAATGGTGGTAAAAGGGATTCAAGAGGTTATTTATGGGGAAACCAACACCAGAAACAAGAAGAACTTTCCATTGAGAGGAAGTTCTGGATACAAATTTGAGTTCAATTTGTTTCCTCACTAAGAAACATTCATCAGCAGACAGGCCTTCATGTAACATATGCCAAAGACCCTCAACACGTAAAGATCCCTTGGAACAAAAAGGCCCCTCAGAATAGAAAGGTACCTTGGAATGCAAAAGTTCCCAAGAAGGCCACTGCTGGAGACCATTGAGGCTGTCATGTAGACAGTCAGGATGAGATTATTCAACCAGAGTCTAAGGGCATTACCAACTGGCTTGACCCAGGCTTGGTCATGCTAGGAACTGAAAACACATGCACGCACAGACGTACACATGCACTGAGAGTTTCAGAAATGTTCCAGAGGGCTACAAATGGAATAAACAACATAGTGATATGTCATAAGAAACAATCTGGCTGTGATTTGGATGACTGATTCAGTGTGCAGCAATGACAATAAGGAACGTGGTGAGCTGCCTTGCAGCATGCAGGCAAGACTTGTGCTGAGATGAAGGAGGCTGCAGTATGAGGACAGCAACGTGGGAGTTTCATTTGGATCAGAAGAAATCCACAGAAGTCCTCGCAAGGTATAAAGTCTTTCCGAAAGCACCCAGGGCAAGAGCATGAGCATACCAGAAAGGCTCGGGAGTGCCATCCAGGCTCTCCTCCAGACCCCGTGGTGGGTGCAGCTTCCTTTAACTTGCCTCTCCTCCTAGTATGTCAATTTACTTATGTGTCACCGTGACTGAGTCTGGCATCGTACACAACTCAAGACTTAGTTTGGCTCTTACATGTCCATCACCATGGTTTCCTTCCTTTTTTTTTTCCCACTTTTTGTTCAGTCTGGGACCTTAGTCCATAGGATGCTATTACTCCAGTCAGGGTGGGGTTTCCCTCCACAGACCAAACCTCTTTGGAAACACTCTGATGGTCGTTCCAGTTGTGTGACTCCTAGGCAATTTCATTGAGCTATTCCCTTCAGTTAGAGTAATACCTCCTAAGATTTCTAAAACTTTTCCCCTTAGGGTGCACCAACTGGGGACCAAACATTCAGAACATGAGTATATGTGGAATATCTCATATGGAAATGAAAACAACATTGCTATCTTGTGTTTTCTTACCTTTGCTTGAATAAACCTGGCTTGCCTTTCAGATCCCAAGTTATACATACTACACTCCATAAGAGTCTTTGTTGATGCTCTCTGCCTACCCCCAGTGCTTAGGTCACATATATGTCTTATGTGCTCCTTCCTCTTCCATTAAAGCACAACCCTCAGACAGAATTGCTTGCTCACCTACCTTATCTTTCGTTTTTCCTATAAACTCCATGTCCTATTCTGTACATACCATTTGAAAAATGTCTGTTGGATTTATATTGCCTTATTCCACTCCAGTAAGTTAGCAAGTGCACAATCAATTTGTTTTGTATAGGAGCCTTTCTCAGATTGATTATGAATTTTCTTCCAACCTAGACTAAGAGCAGAGTTTAACTTTGAGCACAAGGTCATCGTTTATAAATGCAGACACTGCTGGACATGGTGGCACATGCCTTTAATCACGACACTCAGGAGGTAGAGACAGCGGGATTCTTATGAATTCAAAGCCAGTCTGATCTACATAAGAGAGCACTAGGGTAGCCAAGACTACATAGGGAGTTCCTGTCTCAAAAATGCATGTATATGTAAATAAATAAAATATAAATGGAACCACAACTGAAGAATCCTAGAATTCCTTAGATATTCATTTTCTAAATTGGATTGTTTTCTAAATTGGACAAACTAAGATCCAGAGATGCAAAAGGGCCATGCTTTATATTGGTAAAAATAAAATTAAAATCTCAGTACTCTGATTTTTTAATATCTAAATGTTCAGTGAAGTGTAACATGTGTACCATAATGTATATTAAAAGCTTTCATGTAGAGCTTGATGAACTATCCCAAACTTATGTAGCAAAAAGAACCAAACAAAGCAACAACAAAAATTCAGAATTAGTCTTTCCTAGATGCCAAAAAATACAAAAGAAAATTTATGTATTTATTTCATCTGTACAAAGTGTTTTGCCTATATGAATGAATGTGTGCATATATTCAGGACCCTCAGAGGCCAGAAAAGGGCATCATGTCTGGTAGAACTGGAGACAAAGATGGTTATGAACCTCCATGCTGGTGCTGGAAACCAAGCCCAAGACCTCTACAAAAACATCAAATGCTCTTAACAGCTGAGCTATTCTCCAGAGCCAATTTTTATGTCTTATACATGTGTTTTATCATAGAAAAGTCTAAATATGCTGAAATGAATTGAATGATATAGAGGACTGCTGCTCGGCTTCAACAACTATATACACATATTTTTTTTTGTTTGTTTTTTATGTTTCTTGACCTTACAAGAAAAGGGAAAACACATTAAGCAACAGAGCAGGGGTTGGGACAGAGAATAGTCTGAAGTGCTTCTGACTCTGAAATAAGTCCAAGAAGATGAATCTGGGGACCAGAGTCACATCCACTGGAGTTCTTTAGAATATTTGAACTTTTTGATCCAGCGTTGCCCAGCTTCAACTGCTGTGTTTTCTCTCAATTCTGTTCTTCGTAGGCTTTCTGCCTCTTCTCTTGTTGTCAGTTCTCAATCTTCAATCTCTCAGTATACCTGTATCTACTAAGCCCTGTCTTTATTTGGATATGCTTGGTATGCAGACAACTGTAGCCCCAAACCATCACATTACTTGTGATGCTTACATGTACTGAACAATTGCTTAGTTCATTAAGCATCATTTTATATAAGCATTGTTAGGTACCTAATTTTAAACTCTACCTCTTGATCTTTATGAAGAATTTTTGTTCTAAACTTCTTTTCTGATTCTTGGTTTTTATTTGCTGAGCTTAGTTCTAATATACTTGTTATTTTTTAAACTTAGTGTTTGAAAAGAAAGCTTCACCCTCTCTTTCCATTATTATTATTATTATTATTAGAAATACTTTAAGAAACTCATAGACTGAGACTGCCTTCCCCCACCCTCTCCTAACTTGAGTGTGGGCTTTCGGGGGGGGGCATAAGAAGCAGAAGAGAAGCAGATATGGAGATCCAAGAGCCCTTGTGATCACAGCTCAGGGGGTGGGCATACTGTATGTGATTTGCTCAGAGGTGAATACTCCAGTTTTTAAAATTGATTCTGACAGCAGTCAGAAGGATCTCAGGGAGCTGGAGAGTTGACTCAACTGTTATGAACATTTATTGCACCTGAAGAGGACCTGGATCCAATTCCCAGCACTCACAACCACCTGTAGCTCCTGTTTCTTTTGACCTCTGGGCATTCAAATGCATGTGGTACATACAAACTCAGACAGGCACACACATATTCACAAATTAAAATATTAAGTAAATATTTTTAAAAGAAGGTTCTAAGGAAAGCAGGAACTCACTCACTAAATTGGCTTGTGAGTAGACACATAAATCTTTCTACACTGAGATTTTTTCCCCGAACTTTAAGAAATGGAGCTTTGAAAAGATTTATTTCTTCCCAGACAAAACCTTTCAACCCACTCTCAACACTTAAGCTGCTGTTGCTCTCTATTAAAGTGCAAACGACTCTTATACATAAGCAAGCTTCAACTCTACAGAGAAAAGCAGAAGCCAGGGCTTTACTACAGCCAGGAGATTGTCACTGCAGCTAGTGGAAGTGATTAGGAGACCCCCGCAGAGATCATATTCTTCCTGACTGACTAGAGAAGAGTCAGGCTTGGGCAGTCTGTTCTCCATCCAGGAATTTGGTTGCCACAGAAGCAGAACTTAAGCGAGCTTTGAGAGAGTGGTTTTGTGGTTCAAATCAGGGAGTCTGAATTAAGGGAAACAATAGTATTATTCTTTAGCCTAGCCTCACAGAACACAAATATTGAATTAAGCCTTTTTGTCGAAACAAAGCCAGATCTTTCCAGAGAGCAAAGTCAGCCAGGATGCATGTCAATCCCGTGAAGAATTGTCTAAGGCTCGCAGCTCCCTGTGGGCCTGATGTGTAGGAAGTGAGCCTTGAAGATAGTCAGGGGACTGGTTAGCACTGGGGTAGGAGTCACAGAAGGGATATTAGGTGGAGAAACAGAGACTGGCTGCCAGTTGCTTGGACATTTGTTCTGCAGTCCTTGGCTTCTGTCACAAAGCTTCCAAAGTCAGTGGGGGCAAATTCAAAGTCAAAGTCAAAGCAAGTGTCAGAAGCACCATCTGGTGACTTGAAGATTTCCCCTCTGCTCTCATCAGATTCAGTCCATATTGCTCTTCTTCCATGGTGCAGTCAACAGCACGCGTGTGCGCGCGCACACACACACACACACACACACACACACACACACACACACCACTCATGGTGTCAAGGGTAGTCTCCCTCCTCCCACTGCTCAGCCAGGTTCTGCCAGACTGGCACCGCCAGTCTCATTTCCATGCAAATTCTTTACAATTCCAGTCATCTTCTGTTTCCAGGATGCCAGAGCGAATCTCTAGGTCTTTGACTGAGCACCTGCCTTGGCCTTGGCCCTGCATCCTGCTCTTGTTTTACGTCCTCGCGCCCCAGCTTCTTCAGCTGTCTCTTTATTGATATACAGGACCTTCAAAGTCATGGAGTCCCTGAGAGCTGGCTTCAGGAGCTTCTGTAATTTCAGTGAGTGACTCCTGTAGGTACCCACAGTATAAACCCAAGCAACCCCAAGCGTCTGCCACCTGCGACTGTGAAAACAGAAAGACAACAAGGAGACAGAACACAACAGGTGCGAGTTGGTCACCATGCCGATTCCTGCAGGCTCTGCAGAGATCTGTGCACTTTGTGATGGAAAGTCAAAGCCTCATACTCAAGAGTGGATATGGACGGCACAAACTACAGCTTGTTTCAGATGCTATTTCTTCTCATCCAAGTCAACGTTGGATATGTCAGTCTTTATAAAGTGTTATAATTTGGGGATTTGCACCCTCAGCACCATTGCTGACTCCGCCCATCCTTTGCTCTTTCCAGGCCTATGACTGTGATAGCCATTGTGATTTTTATCCTTGATCTTAGCTGCACTCACTTCCAGAGAGAATAGAAAGATGGCTTGTCACAATGTTAGTTTTAAGCATTGTTATAGTTTGAGTCTGAAATATTCTTCACAGACTCTTGCTTTGAACACTGGGTTTCTAGCTAGTGGCACCATTTTGGAAGGTGTGGAACCTTTAGGAGAAGGGGTCTAATTGCTGGCCTCTGTAGCCCAGCCTTAAAGGTTATACCTATCTCCAGTTATTTATTGTCCATCTGCTTCATGGTTGGGGCTCATGACGTGATCACCCCCTTCATGCTCCTGTCGTCGTGAATTGTTCTCAGTGATCCAAAGTCTGGGTGAACTATTCTTCCATAGGTGCCAGGTTTCCATCCAGGTCTTACCCCTTTCTTTCCCAGACATTGCATGTTCTTCTAGCTCTACTATCAACCCACAGTTTGAGTAGTAAGAAACCCAGAGAAATGGGAGAACACATTGCCATTGATAATAACAGCAAAATCCATTGAAACAACAATCCGCTCAATACTTGCTACACTGTAGATGCTGTTCTATCTGGCATGAAAGCTAGGATAACAAGGAAGGCCTAAATTGGAGACAGCTCATGAAGAAGTCTATAAAATAAGAGGGGCTAAGGAAGAACTGAGTTCTTGGAGGTGCTAAGACTCAGTAGAACCAGCATCTCCATGGGAAAACTTTTATAGCGTGAACTATTATTTTAGGTAGGTCAAGTTGGGGGTGGAGTTAGGGCTTAGTAGTTAGGAGTGATTCCTGCTCTTGGGAAAAACTCAGTTGGGTTCCTAGCAGCCTAGTAGTAGCTCACAATAGAATGTATAAAGCGAGTTGCAAGTGGCATCCACAGTACAACATGCACGTGTTGTCGATACCACACATGCAGGCAAACACTTTACATACATAACATTAAAACCTTAAAATACACACACATGTGAAACTTCTCATCACTGGAATCTCACTGAGGGAAAAGATGCTTTCGTAACAAGGCTTAAGCAGACTGTAGCTTCTCCCCATGCATATAAGCTCCTCACCCACCTGTCAATGGTAATCATCATAGGCACTCCCGACTTCCCAACTTAAGACTCTCTTCTCCAGCACACCAGAAGCAAAGGTCCAGGGAGTCACCACTCCAAAGAGCACTTTTAGCTGACAATGAATGGGAGATGAAAGATAAGTACTCCGGACCCCTGACCTCTCAGTAAACTTAACTAGAAAGCAAGTCCCACAACAGCACTCAGAGGCCCACTGCAGGAAGGAGCCTCAGCTGCCCATAGCAGTGACCTGCTCATTCGTATAAATGGCATTGTTTACTTTCCCTCCCATCTTCATCCTTGTTTCTTGTGGTTCTCTCCACATATGGTACTAAATTCAGTTTTCAAGGGGGGGAAATCCTTGGTTGGGGAAAATTTCACCATCATACAGAAGCTGAAATACTAAATGATGGAGTCTTATCTCAGTCAATTTTACCCTTGTTCTGAGGCAGTATAATTGCTTTTCATTTTGTTATATTTGACCCTGAATAAAAGTGCATCCCTTCAACTTAAAAATTCTATGTGGAAAAAGAGCCAATAACCAGCAGAGACTGAGGAATATACTAAAACTGACCGTGGTAGGCAAGAAGCACTGGACAGGAAATGGTTTTGAATGGTGTAAAGAGGAAGCTGAGTGGGACACTGCAGGTCAGGGAAGATCAGGGGAGAAAGGAGCTGTAAAGAGAGGCTTTGCTGGCTCCTCCACTCTGGTAAGGTCTCTGAATTTTGCTCTCCATTTGGCTGAGTTTATGAAATTGAGAATTAATAAAATCGCTTTGATTTCTTTAAATGGCCATTATGAAAAGCTTTCTAGAGTCATATCTAAATGTAGTTTTTCTATTGCATTTACACAAATGATCTCCAAGGTCAGGATGAGCAAATGGTCAATTAGCCATAGAAGAAAGGCCCCAGAAGCACAGAGAGATCTTTTCTGCATTTTACAGATATGCCAAGTACCATTGCAGAAGGCTGCATTTTACTTGTTGAATATTAAAACCATCACTGCTCAGCTGCACAGAAAATTTTCTTTCTGAATATCTTTCTTGAATCCCTCCCTTGAACCATATTATTTCAGTTCAGCCTCAATTACACCATCAAAGTTCCACCATTATAAAATGTATTACCACTCTGAAAATGCACTTGATGGTATTTTTATACCATGCCATGGAATAATGTATAGTGATGTTTTTAAAAATCACAAACTCCTTTGTAGCCAATCAGGCAGACACAGCTTAATATAAATCAACCTTGGTGCAAACTGTAGGTCACACTCAAGTTCGTGAATACATTTCACAACGGCCCTGTCTTAAATCCAGCATCATCTGGCTCTAATTTTTACTACTGTACCACAAGATGGGTGACGGTAATAGCCAGTTTGCTGACACAGGCAAGCACATCCTTACACGGTAGTAGAAGACCTGAGGCAGAGAAAGAACACCATGGAGAGCAATTTAGAAGGTGAATATGTGCTGATGAGAGGTTGAACCCCTGGGGCTGGCACCTGACTGCAGTCCATGAGCTCTTCAGGTTCAGACACGTTTCCCCACTCCTCTAAAATGCAACGCCTTTATCTATAAATGAGAAAGCCTGATTCTGCCTTGCTGGCTGTGTTCATTATACCATAAAGCAATGCACACAAGGCTGTCTCACAGTGCCTGGTAGGGGGCCTTTAGATCCATAAGAAGTTCTTTATTGAAATGGAGTGTTTAGAAGTATGAAATGGATAGAGACTGATCAAGGGAACATAGGAAACTGAGGCACACCGAGAACACCCCATGTAACCATGTAATGACATAGAAGTGGTAAGCAAGTAGCAGTCTAAAGCTGCTTGAAGGTCCACTTCTGGGGGAATTAAGACATTCAAAGAACAAATTTGAGAGCCAAAGACTTGCCCCCAGTTAAAGAATTGCTTTCATCTAGACCTGAAACTTGGCAATCTCAGAATCTGAAATTTTTGTCTGTAAAATGTGTGTGCAAATAGGTATAGCAGCTCAAATTACTAAGGATTCAGGCTTGTGAGGGTAGCACAGGAGTAAGAAAGTCAAAACTATATACCTATAAATGGCCTTGGAAAACAGAAACTAGAAGGAAGGCGTCTTAGTTACTTTTCTATTGCTGTGCTAAGATATCAGGACCACAGCAACTTAAAGAAGAAAGTTTTTTGAGGGCTCATAGTTTCAGAGGGTGAGTCCATGACCATCATGGCGGGAAGCATGGCAGCAGGCAGGTGGTAGGCGGGCATGGTGCTGGAGCAGTACCTGAAAGCTTTCATACTGAGACAACAACTGTGAGTCAGGAAAAGAAAGGCTAAATGGCATAAATGGCATGGACATTTTAAAACTTCAAAGCCCATCCCTAGTGATACACTGCCTACAACAAGACCACACCTCAATTCTTCTCAAACAGTCCCATTGGCTGGGGACCATGTATTCAAATATATAAACCTATGGGGTCATTCTCTACACTAAAGGGGCTAACATTTTTAGGCTGTGTCTGGCATCCTGACATAACTGAGATGTTCCTTTACCAGACAGTTGTATACCTTTCAAGCAAGAGATAGAGAAAATGGACCAGAGTAGCCTGAGTGAAGGGAAACAGAAACTGTGGTGGTTTGAATGCTATGTTCCCCCATAGTCTTGGACATTTGAATACTTGGTCCCAGTTGATTGTACTGTTTGAACAAAGTTTAGGAGGTGTGATCTTGTTGGAGGATGTAGGTCACTGGATATGGACTTTGACAGTTTAGACTCATACCTTTCGAGGTTTGCTCTCTCTGCTTCCTGTTTGCTGTTTGAGATGTTCTGTCTCAACCATGTCTGTCTGTTGTCATGCTTCCTGGCTGTGATGGTGATGGACTCATACCTCTGGAAACGTAAGCCCAAATAAACACTTCCTATTATAAGTTCCTTGAGTCATATAGCTTTGTCACAATAGTAGAAAATGTTGTATTAGTAACTAATACAGAAAGTGTCTTTAGTTTGCTCAAATTTCTTTCCAATGCTCTTATTTAAAGTTGGAAGTTAGGTCCAAGGTCCCCAAACTTTCTAATCACTTTATAAGTAGTTAAGGCAATTAGTTCCATGGCTCAAACAAGAAAACATGGTATGAGTGGAGGGGTCAATTATGAGAACATGTCTGATTTGTAGTGGTATAGTAGTTTGAATATAATTGGCTTCCATAAGCTCATGGGGCATGGCACTAATAGGAGGTGTGGTTTTGTTGGACTAATTATGGCCTTGTTGGAGGAAGTATGTCACCATGGAGGCGAGCTTTGAGGTCTCATTTATGCTCAAGCTATGTTCAGTGGTTCAGTATACTTCCTGTTGCCTACATATCAAGATGTAGGGTTCTTAACTCCAGCACCATGTCTGCCTGCATGCTGCTATGTCCTACCATGATGATAATGAACTAAACCTCTGGACTGTAAGTGAGTCACCACCACCACCACCACCACAATTCAATGTTTTCATTTATAGGAGTTCTGGTCATGATGTCTCTTCACAGCAATAGAACCCTTAACTAAGACAAGTGGCATTTGGCATGGAAGGAGCCCCTTCTAAACTCCCTGTTTATGTGCCTTAAGTTTGAGGTGTGCCCTTGAAGTAGGGCTTTACATCTGCTGTCCCCTCAGGTTACAGTTCTTTTCTGCTGAATAGTACCATAGCTTATTATCAGCACCAGTCAGAAGTCTGATTAACTTCCACTCAAAGTGAGAGGCCTTCCCATTAGACTCTTCTGAATAGTGACCATAACTCTCTAGCCCTGGTGCATTTATTCTTCTTTGACCACCATAACTTATTATCATGGATCTATTGCCCATCTCCCCTGGATAATGTAAACTCCAAGACAGGGAAACTTTTTTTGTCTTTGATACATTTTTAGTGTAAGATGACAGTGGCTATAATTAGTATGTTTCATCTAGGGTACTATAAAACTTTGACCTATTTGTTTGATCTCAAAGACACATGAACTCCATGTTTATTGGTAGAAATAGTTTGGCTGAAAGTACCCTACCTCTTGAGAATTTTACTGAAAGAATGCTCCAAAACGTTCCCATAGCTATTCTAAGTCTTAACAAGTTAGTTACTGTTGCCAGGTAGCTGCTTTCTGTTTCCTTCTATTCTGCCCTCCTCTGAGTAATCTTTCTTCTCAATCTAGCTCTGTCCCATGTTGACAAGTGTGAAGGTAAACCAAGGAAACTTCTGGCAATGGGGAAGAGGGCCATCACTATTAGCACCGGTTTAATTTTACTACAAACTCAGGAACCAGAATTGAGAATTTTTTGTTTGTTTGTTTTTTGTTTTTACAGACAGATTTTCTCTGTGTAACTTTGGAGCCTATCCTGGAACTCCCTTTGTAGGTAAGACTGGCCTTGAACTCACAGGGATCCACCTGCCTCTGCCTCCCAAATATTGGAATTAAAGGCATGAGCCACCAGTGCCTGGCAAGATTTTTTTTCCAGCATCTGTTTTAAGAAAAGCATAAATGGAGACTACATATTCATTTCCTGGCCACCCAGCCTAGAATAATCACACAGAAGCTATATTAATTACAACATTGTTTGGCCAATGACTCAGGCATCTTTGTAGTTAGCTCTTACATTTTAAATTAATCTATTTCTATTAATCTTTGTATCATCATGAGGCTGTTGCTTACCAGTAAGCCTCTGGCATCATTTTCCTTCAGCAGCTACATGGCATCTCCCTGACTCCACCTACTCTCTCTATATATCTCTGTTTGGACTTTCTGCCTGGCTCTACTCTGCTAAGTCATTGGCCAAAACAGCTTTATTTATCAACCAATAAAAGCAACACATATACAGAAAGACATCCCACATCATCTCTCTTTTTCTGTTTAATTAAAAATGAAGGTTTTAACTTTAACATAGTAAAATTACATATAACAAAAGAAGTATTAAGCAAGAATTACAGTTACAATATTTCTTTATGTGTAACTAAGGAAAACTATAATTATTTGTCTTCAATTCCATCAAAGACCCCAGAAGGATATAATATTACTTAAAAAAACAAGAAGTGCATTGTAAGCAACTTCCAAAACTCTAGAATTGACAGAGGCATCTCACTGCCTGGAGAGTCACCCAAAATTTTTCTGTAATGTTAGGCATCCATCTTTAGCCTACAGGTCCATAGTATCCAGCAGACTTTTCCATGAAACAGGAAATTAGAAGCATCAGTTGCTTTCTTCTGTGTGTTGCAGAACTTTCTTCTGTAAAGCAGGAACCCTGAAGGACCAGCCTATCTTTTGGAAAGTTTAGCAGTCATTTTTCTGTGTGTCCTGCATGTTCAGTTCATACAGGATACCATCAAGTAGTCCAGGCAAGAGCAATTTCTTGCCCAAATGGCTAGCCTTGTCACATTGCAGGCAAATTCCATAGTAAGTTTCTTTATTGCCAATCAACCTCTGAAGTAATTGGTGTTCCCAGAAGTACAAGTAGTTTACTGTCAAGAAAAAAATATAAATTCTTAAAACATTTTAAATGCCATATTCTGTAGGTCATCTCTGTACATCCAGAAAACCTAATGAACATGACTATAGTTTGACTACTATAGATGACTATCTATTCATCTGCATTTCTTAACTATACATTACATTTTTAAATGAGCTGCACAAACACAATACCTTAAACAAGAGCAGAAGTACATATACACAGTGTAACAAAATCAATCTTTAACTTGTATCAATAGACTAAGATCCATACCAATGCAAAGTATTCATCTCTCTATATATCCTCCTTTAAATGAAAACAAATATTTATAAACAATCATTTTGGGAATTTGGACCTAGTTTTCTCCAAACTGCTTCCTGCTGTTTGTTGGGCAAAATATTTTTAGTGTTTATGGAAACCTTTTGGGAGGCTTGTTCCATCAAACCACATTAGCCTGGAAGGAATCAACAGATTTTCATCTTTGGTGGAATCAAAAGCAGAACCTCTTTTCCAAAGCAACATATCCTTAGACCCAAATTTGGAAGTCAAGATACTTTTATGTTGATTTAACTTAGCAGCCCCCAGAATCAAATGTTTTTCTGCAGTCAAAAAATTCAAGAAAACACAATAATATAAATAATCCAGACTCTCTGTGTATATATTCCATCTTTATATGGCTTACCTTTTTTTACTCTACTACTTTTTAATATTTATTTTATTGTCTTTAATCTATGACTGTGCTCTTTCTTCTCTCTTAAGCCCACATACAGTCATAGATTAAAGACAATGTTTGGTCGACTCAGGCATATTTCTAGCTAATTCTTACATTTTAAGTTAACCCATTTCTATTAATCTTTTCCTTTGGTAACTACATTTCATATCTCTGACTCTGCCTATTCTCTCTCTATATCTCTTTGAATATTTCCTGCCTGGCTTTACTATGCTAAGCCATTGGTCAAAACAGCTTTACTTATCAACCAATAAAAGCAACACATAAACAAAAGGAAGTCCCACATCACAAAAGTTCTGCTGCTGACTCTTACCTGGCTTACCAGGGTCCTGGTTCTATCACAGTGGTAAGGAGGTGCTCTATCTAGATATACCAGGCAGTGAAATTTTTCCTGAACTAAGAACATGTGATACATAGCGTCCAAAATAAAATTGGGTCACATTTATTAGAGAAAAAAAAAAGATGGACCAAAGAGAAGAAAGTTGAAGAAAGCTCAAAGAAAAGTGTTGAGGTCTCACCCAAATAACAAATGCAGGAGTTAGCCACTGATCTCTGGTCTGAGCAGTGGGAGAAGGTTGTGTTCTTGATGGCTACAGCCAGGGAGGGGTCACACTACAATGAGAGGTGAGGAGAGAAGGGAGAAAGGAGAAGAAAAGCAAGGAAGACAGGATATGAAGGAAGTAAGGAGAGGGAGGAGGAGAGGGAAGAGATAAAGGAGGCAATACACCTCTTTAGAATATCCTCCATTCCTTCCAGGACATTTGTACCATTTTCTTAGTTAAAGGAGAAGACCTACTACTGGCTTGCTATGCTGCTATGCCTGGGTTATAAATACTCAGCCTTGGATCAAACATATCTTCTAATACAACATCACAAATAGTAAAGGTGGCATATGTACATGTATACTCATATGTACATCTCAATTTGTTCATAACCTGGAAGAGAAAGAGGTAGACTATTGCATCTTATGAATGCTAACAGCAGCCACACAGAAGTAAGTCATCTGTGTTGCTATCTCCCCTAGGTAGTCATCATGTCTGAGGAGAGCTGGGATCCTTACACACTCCTTCTGACCTCATGGCTGAATGCTACTTTTCATGAGTTCCTTTTAAAGACCTATCATCTCAGTTCTCATGAGAGCATGCTTCCTTCCTGATTCCCAAGTGTTCCAGATAGCTCATGGCCTCCTTTTGGTCCCCTTATAACAAAGCCCCGCTGTGTTCCAGGAAAATATGAGAACAACCATCTCTTCACCAACATGGACTTGATCATCAGAATCTGAACCATTTTGCCTGCGGCTGTGGCCTCAGGAAGCCCCCAGTTGAGTACTTGCTTCAGGACAGTAGAGAAAAAGCAGATGCCAAACTGTGCTCCCCATCCCTAAGCACAGAAATGTATGTATCTGACCAGTGGAGACTGAACCAGAGCATCCACTTTGTATGTGCTTTCTCTTCCATGTCCATCAACTCATGGAAATGCTACCTAGACAAAAGATGGGACTGCCATCTTCTATTTCAAATGATGATACTTTGATTTCACATTTGGAATTGCTATCACCTTGTGCTGAAAGATAACCCAGATAATTTCTACTGAAGCCTAATGACAGGAAAAGAATTGTCACCCTCTCAGGAACCATGATGGCACCATATGGTCTTGATCTCTACTTTGCTTCTTTCTAAGCTGTCATCATGCTTAATAGACTCACATTACAGTAGCAAAATCACACAGTTTAGGCTTGAATTCCCATCAGCTTGACAACTATATCCTGGGAGGGAAAATATCTTGCTAACAAATATTCCTGCAAAAATCTCAGGATTGAGAATTACTGAACAGTCTGAGTCATATAGCTGTCCCTAGACCAATAATAGATGTGACCAAGAGATGGAAGAAATGAATTAACCAGTCCTGGATTTCCTTTCAGACATCAGATATGAGATGATCAAGCCTGATTCACAGAAAGGTGCCAAGGAAAATCAGGGGAAGCTGTTATCAGGGGAAGAGAAGAGCATGAATGCAAGACAAGCAAAGGCCACTGTTCTTCTTAAAGCATTTTCGTTTGTCTTTTCGGGCGACCTCATTTCATGCCACATAGCAGATGCAGTGTTATGAAAGAGAATGGACTCCATAGGCTCATACATTTGAATGCTTGATCCTCAGCTAGTGGAGCTGTTGGGAAAGGATTAGGAGAGCTGGCCTTGATGGAGTAGAAGGTTTGTCACTGGGGAGAGCTTGGAGGTTTCAAAAGCTCACACCAGGTCCAGCCTCTCTCTCTCTCTCTCTGTTTCTTTCTCTCTCTCTCTCTCACTCCTATCTCTCTGTGTCTATATCTCTCTGTTTTTCTCTATTTGTCGTTGTCTCTTTCTCTCTCCCATCTCTCTGGTTTTCTCTGTTTGTCGCTGTCTCTCTCTCCCTACTGCCAGCACATCAGGATGTAAAGCGCTCAGCTGCTGCTCCAGTGCCGTGCCTGTCTGCTTCCCACCATGATCATTATGAACTTACCCTCTGAAACTGTAAACCAGACCCTAGTTAAATGCTTTCTTTATAAGAGTTGTCTTGGTCATGGTAGCTCTTCTGAGCAATAGAACAGTGACTGAGGCAGCAGGTAAGCTCCTTTTATTACACCAAAGCACTTTACACAAACCTGGTAGAAAGTAAAGAATACCAGGAGCCATGTAATCAGAGCCTTTTGGGAACCATGGTCAAGTAAGAAATCAAACTTTTTTTGGAATTACAGAAAATATGTGGAGATAGACCTGAATTCAGGACCAAATCTCAAGGAAATGAGAGATGCTGAGAGGTGTTAAGTGTTAGGCCGAAATGAATTTTTATCAAATTCAGAGCTGTGAAGAACACTTGGAAGTAGTCAGTTCACTTGGGAAGTTATCTTAGGAAGTGAAGGTGTGGGAAATAGATAGGAAACCAGGGATATAAAAAGGCTCATACAAGAGGGCCCCTTCTAGTAAAGGGGCTCTGTCCTGCTGGGACCCCCTGAGAAAGACAGAATGTGCCCTAAAATTATCAACTCAAGGAGCTCTATTTTTCCTACGACTCTCAATCCCACCCTGATTTCTGGGAAGTGCAAAGTGAGAAGTGGAGGAGCCTAGCACACAGGCATGAGCAGCAGAAGCTGTCTAAAGGAGTCTGAGCTTGTGGCATGGCCTCCCACAACCCTGGCTCTAACCGGAAGTGAACAAAAAGATGTAAGCATGGATATAAGATACGTCTTACAAGAGGCAATGTGGAGAGTTTTGCAGTTCTTTCTCAAGCCCTTACTAAGAAACAAAAGAAGCTGGGTCAAGCTTCCATTCTTAGTGAAATTAATCAATTACCTTTAAACCTTTAAAAAAAAAACCCAAAGCCATGTTTCTGCTCTTGCCAAGGCTCTTACCCCCTCAGACATTTGAGGGAACTTATAGTTTTTATCCTCGAACTTACCCATGAACTTTGAGAATGGAGTAGGCACAGGCTGTGCATAAGAAGGAGTCAACCACAGTGTCATTCCCTGGGTAACCTTGGCATGCTACTTTCTACTGAAGCTATATGACCAGTGAAAAACTAAGAATGATTTTCTGTGGGTTTGTCCACTCATCTCTGGTGCGAGGCAATAACATACCACATTGAAACAGAGCTAGTAGCTACGATCCTAGAAAATTGAGCTCAATCAAACTGGAAAATACATTTCCTCCAACCACAACCGTAAGGTTCTCTCCTCAGATGACAAAAGCTGTGACAAACCTGTGTTTCAGTTGTTTCCAATCAGTCACTCCAGCCCCTTTAGATCCCTCCCACAGCGTTCCATCAGCCTTCTTCCCAGGAACTGACAGCTATGGTTAATGAGAGATGATTTGAACCAAACGGGGCCACCCTCTCCAGAGCTCCCAGGTCCAAAAGATGGCCAGAGAGAACATGGGCTTCCTACATAGATGCTGTCCTCTGAGCGAGTTCAGGGAGGCTTTTGATTGAGCTCATAAAATATCAAGTGCAAAATCTCCCATCATCTATCAATGGTCAGCAACTGCATGTCAGCCCGGGTCTAGCAAATAATCCTCAGGGCCAGTGTCATAAAGGAGGTTAGCCATGTGTCTTTGCTCTAAAATTCTTTAGTCTGCTCAGAATGCTAAGGCTGGCTTTTCTTCCTAACTCCGTCTGACACCACACCAAGTCATACAATAAAATTTAATTCTTTCCACAGTTGTTCTTCTGTCAGGGACCCCACCCCGAGCTGACTTTGTACATCTACCACGTGATTGGAACAGGCTCTCGCTAGAAATATAGATGGCCGGGAGTAGGCAGTCCATAGAGCAAAGGGGAAAGGCAGATCAGTACCAGGGTTCGAACTCATACTAATGGTATCTGTTCTGTCTCTAAAACTCGGTGCTTTATTTTCATATCTGGAGTATATATCTATTACCTTTCTCTTGTGGGGATAAAAATAACATTATGGAAGAGTTTGTTTCAGTTTAGAGTTCCAGGGGACAGTCCACAAATGGTGGGCATGGTGGCAGACAGCTGAAGCAGGCAGCCGAGAGATCACATCTTCTACCACAAACACAAAGCAGAGAAAGCTAACTAGACATAAGGCAAGGCTATAAATTCTCACAAGCAACATACTTCCTCCCACATGACTGTACCTCCTCTCACAAACAGTACCGCCAGTTAGGGACCAAGAGCTCAAACACCTGAGCCTGGCGGGAGGACGTTCATTTCTCCTGCAAAGCACCCCACTATCCATTCTTCAAATACCTTCCCAGTCACAGTTTGGCTGATGACTACGGGTACTGATTTGAGGAAGCTCTTGCTGCCCCTCTCTGCCTTCTATACTCCAAGCTATGATGTGCCCCCAATAAGATAACTGAATTTCCTTCAAACAAACCCTGAAGCAAGGACTTGAGTGCCAAGGTGTATTTGAGAAAGGCTCCCAGGAAGCAATTACAAATGAGTGGGGAACTTGACAGGAAGGTAAAGCTGCGGTTCTACTTCTGTGCAGCCCTGAGCAGGAACTGCTACAGACAACTCTGGCAGAACCCAGCGACCTTTAGAGGTGATGGAGCCAAGGCTTGGAACTGTTCCACCTGAGCGAATGTAATTATTTCTATACCAACACTACTCACTACTGAGCATGCTGTCTGGAGTGACAATGTTCTAGCACTATCTATGTCCCTCAGTTTGCCCTGCATGTGGCATAAAAGAGAGTCTCCAGACCTCAGAGAGTTTAGTATTTTCATAGAGTTACTAAGGCCATGTGAGAACAAAACACATCCAGCTGATATGGGTGGGTCGTGGACTGGAGGTGTGTGTCCTCTGAACTGCCCAGTTTCAGATATACCAGGTCTGCTCTTCTCATTCTCTCCCCCAAACCCTTGGGGTCAGGAACTGCCTCTTCAGAATATCTGGTTCACAGACTATGCCCTACAAAATGTTTTAAAAGAAATGGAATCCATAGCATAAAGGAACTTGCTTTGAGGATTTTTACTCTTATTTTTTGCATGTGTGCACTTGTGTGGATTTCAGAGAGCAATTTGTGAGACTGTTCTTTCCTTCCACTGTATACTAGGAATCAAACTCAGGTCAACAAACTTGGTGGCAAGCTTGTTTACCACAGAACCATCACATTAACCCTCTATGAGGTAATATTTGATCCACAGAAAACAGAAAAGCTTCCCTTTGGAGATCCAAGCACTGACATTAAGATTAGAGAGGGATCTTCAGGGCATGGGGTGCATTCTTTATAGCTCTTGTGGGGAAATCAATGTATGAGTCCATCTTTGGTTTTCTTGCTGCCATCCCTTGCTTACTACCCAGCATTTGAAGGTAGCTCTCTAGACAGAGACTCTGCAGATGTGTGGAAATTGCCCTTCATCTCTCAAGAGCATTAAGCTGTGGAGTCTGAGTACAGAAAATGGGGCTGTCTAGGGAGGGAACATGCAGTCTGATCAAGCCCTGCAGATACAGACCTTTCCTGAAGAACCTCCTGTTCCTCATCACAAGTGATGACTTCATGTCCCCACCACCACCAAGACTTATTAGAGGGCATACTGTCACCATCAAGGAATCACAGGATGATGTGATCACCACATTCACAAGCGTGGGGGGAGAAGTTGTGCATTTGGCTGGGAACAAGAAGGATGGATGCACTGACTACTGAGTGTTCACCTGAAGCTCTAGTTGAAATGCAGATTCCAGAACCATCCATGGTGACCCATGACTTTAATCTTAGCACTCAGGCAGAGGCAGAGACAGAGGCAGAAGATGGGTTTCTGTATGTTCAAGGCTGGCCTGATCTACATAGTGAGTTCCAGGAGAGCTGGACCTACATAATGAGACTCTGCTTCAAAAACTACAAAAAACACAGAAAACAACAACAAAAGCTTGCTTAGGGTGGGGTGTGAAGTTGTAGGTATACGAAGCTGCAAATGATAGCCAAGGGGTGTGTCATTTTTTTTCTGGGCAGCTGTATTTATTTCTCTTAACCCTTGCAATAAGTATGCATAAAAGAGCTTTATTAAGAGCCCATCTCTGCTCCATAATGGCTAGTTCTGAAACTTTTTCTGTGTAGAAGTTATGAGTCCTGTTTGGGCTGAGTTGAAGTCTCGAAAAAGATAAAGCAATTCCTAAGGCTGCTGCAGAGGACAGAATGGAGCTGTGCCTCCTGCCTCTGTCTTCCTAACCTCTGAAAGGGGACTCTCAAGTTTGATGGAGGACACAGAAAGCCACCACCTCAAAACAAAACAACAAACAAAAACATTTTAAACCCAACAAACAATGACAGAAACAAACAAACCAACAAATAACAAAAACAAGAAACCCAAAAGACCAAGAAACCCAATCAGTAAAACGTTAATGAAATGAACTGGCAGTTCTCCATAAAACATTCAATTTCACTAGCCATCAGACAACAAAACTACATGGAGGTTCCATCTGAAATGGCTTAGCTTCATTGTCAACTAAACTACATCTGGAATCATCTAAAACTCAAGCGGCAGATTTTTTTGATTGAATCATTTGAGGTGGAAATACCCACCCTGGGTCAGGGTCACACCTTTTTGGGGCAGCCTCCATAAAAGATCATGGAATATGGAAGCTTTTCCTTTTCCCCTTCTTGCCCTTGCTCTTACTGGTGCTGTCATCTATCCTGTTGCGGAGGCAACTCCTTCACTGAAATTAGAACCGACATAGATGGAAAACCAGCACTTCCCTAGAAATTCCCCAGGACTCCAGCACCAGACTTGGGCGGCTCAGACATCCAATCTTGTAGTCTAAATAACTCCTGGATTGTTGGCTTTTCATTGTCACACCAACCAGACCACAGCCTGCAATCCAGGCTAATCAATTATATATCTATATATGATTGATTGATGATGTGGACAAAAAAATGTTCTTACAAGCATGGATACACACACGCATACACACATGCACATGCACACACACACACAACAGGTAGGGATGTAACACATTCCAGACAATACTGAAGCTGGTATGGAGGTTTCCCAAAAACAATAGCAGATCTTCTAACTATACCACTCCCAGGTATTCACCCAAAGGCCTCCAAGTGTCAGAGATACTTGCTCATCATACCAGTTAAACTGCAAAATAAACCTAAGTGTCTAACAGCAGAGAATTGCTAAAGAAAGCATGGCTTATATACACAACCAAAGTTTTCAGCCATAGAAAAAGAGCAACACTATGTTGTTTGCAGGGAAAATGGGTGCAGCAGAAATAATTACATAAAGTGAATTAAACCAACCTCAGAAAGACAAATACTGTCTGTTTTCTCTCATTTGTGGTTTCTGAATTTTATGTAGATACATATAATATGAAAATAAAAGTAATTCCAGGTGACCAACAGATACTAATGGAAAGTGGTGGGCTGAGAAAAGGCAGAATGGGGAGAATAAGGGGAAATATGTTCATCATATAATGTATACATGTACATGTACAAAATAATTAACACACACAGTATTCTTTGTAAAGATGTGAGCAGGACATGGGAAAGCCATGAAGAGAAGTATAGAATCCTAAGGTTAATAATGCATCAGAGAAAGATGAGGGGCAGAATGCTGGGAGGAGGGGGGCTTCAACAGGATCTATGGCCTGCTGGCCAAAAGAGGCAGGCAGCCAATCAAATACTCTGAAGAGAGGACCCACCCCTTCTTCCTGATGACTTCTGACCTCCTATAGATTGTCTATGGTAGTCCCCTCCCCAGTTAGTAACTAGTGGTGGTGGTGGTGGTGGTGGTAAGTGTTGGGAGGCTTTAAGGTTTCAAAAGACTCGCATCCCTTCAGCTGTTCTCTCTCTCTCTCTCTCTCTCTCTCTCTCTCTCTCTCTCTCTCTCTGTTTGTGGATGGAGATGTGAGCTCGCAGCTGCTGCTCTAGCTACCATGTCTGCCTGTTGCCACACTTCCCCACAGTGATGGTGATGGGCTCTTATCCATCTAGAACCATACACCCAAACTAAATCTGGTCCTTCTATAAACTGTGCTGGGCACGATGTTTTATCATAGAAACAGAAAAAGTAACTAATACAAAGTCTAAATCTGAATCAAAGAAAGCCTCTCAGGGCCCGAAGCGGAGTGGTGAAGATAAAGAGCAGGACACGGAAGCACATAACTAAGTGCACATCAAGCCTTTGCGTAAAGTTAATGAATACACAAGCTAGATAGGGAACTTGGTAAAGAGTCAGGCAGTAAACACTTCTTAGTCTGTTTAGGACATACCATCTGTCACATGCGTGCAGCTTTTGTAGTGAGAAATCACATGGTATGCAAATGAACAGGTGACTGAAGGAAAGTGTAAAAACTGGGAAATAAGTCTGCAGACCAAATGCAGCCTTCAAACACTGGTTCCTATTCTCTCTGTCTGTCTCTGTCTCTGTCGTGTATGTGTGTGTCTCTGTTCCCTGTCCTTGTTTCACACTCTTGCTTAAGTGAACGGTGCTGAGTCCAAAGGCCATTTGTAAGCAAGAGTAAGAATCATTTTCTTATCAGATGAAAACATAAATAAGAGAAAAACAAATAAGCTTAACTGAAAAATTTGTATATGAGGCAAAAAATATATGAATGTATATGTGTATACATGCATCTCATAGATCTATATAAATGTGGACACGGCACCATCAAGAGGGTAACTAAGGAGGAGCAGACACATCCAGGTTCCCCAAAGATGGTCCCAAACTGCAAGCCGGCTAACCATCAGAGTCCTCACACCAGGCCTCGTTATGTTTTTGGAAAACCGTTGCTGTACTGGGTCTCGAGTAAAACTATTCATTTATTCATAACACAGTTTGAAATTATCTCAATTTTCTTTCAGCAAATGCGTATGCTCCTACAGGAAGTTAATTCCTCAGACAGAGTGCCTAATAGAGGCTTCTCAGTGCGAAATGGAGGCTGAACTCCCCTAAGCAGCACATGCAGTAACGGCCTCTAACAAGCCTCCATAAAAATAAAGAGCAGACAGTCTGCAAGCCAGCAGGACTAGAGCACTAATTGTAAAACTGACTAGTTCCTCAAGCAGTCACAAAGAATGATAAACTGTGGCTTATAGTGAAAAACCACAAGGTAGCTCTCATTAGAGGTTCTTGTTAAAGACCAGCCTTGGCGAGGCAGCTGAAGGTTCCCTGCATGGCCTCTCTGCATGTGTTGTTCTTAGGAAGGTATCTTGTACCTGCTTGCCTCAAGATGAAGATCAGGCTGGGTGCAAAGGCATTAAGGCCATCTCCCTGCCCATTAGTCCTTAGGAAAAAACAAGGCCAAGTAGAAACTTGAGAGCACACACCCAGCCTTTTTGATCCTCAGCCAGGACAACTCTAGGGGACAACGCTTATCACCTCAGAGAGATCCTGAACCAGATGAAACCTTATTGTTCATGATATAAGTAATCTGCTCATATAAATACCCTGTGATGATGGTTCACCCTTTTCCCTGCAAGTAAGGTTACCTAGAGAATCCCTGATGCTCACAACCATGTCTCAAGGCTTGCTTTTATGGACCCCAACCTAAGGCACTCAGGCAACCTCCTGGAGCTGAGGGACTCAAGCCCCTGTCACTGAAACAATTTCCAACATCACCTTCAATCAAGATTATGGGCAGGGGTTGCTGACTTGGCCAGGTACCTTGTACTTCCTGACCTCTTTGGGATAAATTCAGACCTTGGCATCAGAGGATAAAACTTGCTGCTTGAGTCTGAGTGACCAATAATTAGGTAAATGTAACTAATTGCAAATTACTCAATTGTGACCAACATGAACCCAGACCCAGTCATAATCCGAGAAATAGAGTGGCTGAGGCAGGCCTTGCTAAGGGTGAACACAATGTACTCTAGGAACCTGGGTGAAATCCGCATCTTTGAACAGCTTTGTGGACAGACTCAGTGAAGAACATTATCTTGAACATCAAGATTCAAAGAATAGCACAACCAATGAGCTAAGAAGATGAAACACGGGGACCCTGGATGATCCACTCCTCTGGGCCAGCCCCTCAGTGTCTTGCATAAGACAGCCCAGGAGCACGAACAGAATGAGGGTCAACCATGCTTTTGCCACTGAGGTTGAAGAGAAATATTCATCCTTAATCTCCACGTTCATTTTCGCTTTGCAAGCCTATGAGTAGCTTTAGTTTGTTTCAGTTTTTGCTGATACCGACTTGTAGAACTATTCCAATATAGAAATGATTTTTTTTGCCTAATGTTAGGAGTTTGCTGGCAAACAATAAAGCAAATTTAATTTTTTAAGAAGTCCAGGTATGCAGAAATGTCACATTTCCCTTGGAAGTTGCCATCATTTTAACTCTGATCCCAGATTCCTCTAACTTCATCATTTCCCAAGAGCTATCCATCTTCTTTAAGTAGCCCCATCATGACCCACATGGCACAGAATTTCTGGTGGTTATGGTTTGAGTCTGAAATGCCCCTCACATGTTTGAACTTTAAACACTTGGTCCCCAACTAGTGACTCCATTTTGTAGGGTGTAGGGCCTTGAGGGAGGTAGGTCTTGGTTTGAGAAAGTAGCTCACTGGGAGCAGGTTTTTGAAAGTGGTCACTGTTTCCTGGTCTACCAACATGTGAGGAGCTTTCTACATGTCTTATTTAATTCTCACAGCAACTCCACAAGGCAGGGATCATATACACCTTCTCCCTGTCATGATCTCTGCCAGTACTTCTGTGGTGCTTTGAATAAGATTTCCTCCATAAGTCTAGAAGATGTAAATACTTGGTCTCTGGTTGATGGCTATTTGGGGAGGATCAGGAGGTATGGGGGGCAGACTTTGAGGTTTCAGAAGACTCTCATTATCTAGAGTTGCTCTCTCTGCCTCCCTGTTTGTGGATCAAGATGTAAGCTCTCAACAGCTGCTCAATCACCATGCCTGCCTGCTGCCATGCACTCTGCCATGATGATGATGATGATGATGATGATGATGGACTCTTAGGGATCATGAGCCCAAATAAATCCATCCTTTTATAAGTTGCCTTGGTCATGGTGTTTTATCACAGCAATAGAAAAGCAACTTGGCCTGGCGGTGGTGGTGCACGCCTTTAATCCCAGCACTCGGGAGGCAGAGGCAGGCGGATCTCTGTGAGTTTGAGGCCAGCCTGGTCTACAAGAGCTAGTTCCAGGACAGGCTCCAAATCTGCACATGAAACCCTGCCTTGAACCCCACCTCCCAAAAAAAAATTAAATAGCTACCTGCCACAACTAAAATTTCTCTGAATCGCTGGGTGAGCCAGAATAAATCCATCATCCTTTGAGTTGTTCCTTTTAATTATTAATCACAATGATGCAAACATAACTAACCCTAGTGAGTGGGCATCCCAGGTACACAACTACTTAAGACTGGCCCTCCTGCAGCCACAAAATCCTTAAAGATTCTGAAAGCCGCAAATTTCTCCCCACTTCCATATATCAAGAGCTTCATTCTCATCTTGGAAAAATCTTTCCGCATTTCTGCTTTCCTCGCTGGCATCCCCTCTTCAACATTTCTACTGATATCACACTCTTCTCCTAAGGACTTAAAAATAAAAGGGATGGTGAGACCTTGCCAACTAGGCTGTAATAGATCTTCCATTCTTCTTCAAGACAACAAAGGAAGAGCCTGCTGTGCCCGTACATGCAGAGAGGCAAGTGAGAACTAACAGAGAGAAAAGCTTACATCAGTGCATCTTGGGGAATCTGTAGCCACACATTTGTCACTGCTCAAACATTTATGAGTTACCTTGTATGTACCAGGCTCTGTGCCAAGTGCTTGAAAACAACATCAGACAATGCAGAGCTGTGGTTTCTTTGTTAGAATTTCTATCTGGGGCAATGTTGTCTAAACTTGAGCATCCACACACATCACTCTCAGGTTCCCTCTGTTCTATTCCACAGGAAGTCCAATTCAGGAGGCCTAACAAGCAGCCTAGAAACCTTCATTTTAAAGAACATACAGCCAAAGAGGCTGTCAGACCCACTTTTAGGGAAAGCCTTAGCCCAATATCCTAGATGTCAGAAGAAAGAGACAAGCAGCGGCTGACCAAACTCAGAAACTGTGTGCAGTCAGATTCTTACCTGACATCGTCTGCCATCTTGCATGATTATAGGGAGAGGTTACCTCATTTTATGTAGTTCCCCCAACTACAACTGCCATGTGCAGGGGGTCTCTCTGAAGAACCTCAAGTAGGAGCAAGCATGCAAAGTGCAGCCAACACCTGGTCTGCCATTATTCGACAGGCTAGGCAAGTTTCCAGCTCTTTCTTATTGTACTGACTTCACCTGAAAGTGAGTGTGCAGCATGAGCAATCAGAACACCCGTGTTCCACAAGGATGCTTCCCCATGAGCACAGTGGCTCTGACTGCCCACAACAGCTGCACTTTCCTTGCCTCCAGCACCTAGGCTGCAGCTATGAGCTTTGCTTCTCCTTCCCCCTTCGAAGGAAGGGGAAAACTGGCGACACTTTTGGGCTCTGGCCAGACTTCTCACAGCCAGCCAGGCTATGAGGTCACCTCCAGCTCTCTCTACTTTCTGAAAAATTGCTGGGGGGCAATGGTCTTTTATCCTGTCACTTGTATTATTTTTAATAAAATGCTGATTGGTTAGTAGCCAGGCAGGAAGTAGAGGCATGGCAACGAGAATTATGGGTAGAGGGAAGTTTCAGTCAGCAGTCATCACCCAGATGCAAAGGAAGCCAGACACAGAGCAAGCAAGATGTGACTGCCTCGCTGAAAAAGGTACCAAGCCACGTGGCTAACACAGACAAGAATTATGGGCTGATATTAGTTATAAGAGTTACTTAATAAGAAGCCTGAGCTACTGGGCCAATCATTGTATAATTAATGTAGGCCTCGGTGTATTTCTTTGGGACTGAATGGCTGCAGGACCAGGCAGGACAGAAAGCTCTGCCAACAGAAAATGAACACTGGAATTTTGGAATAGGATCTCTAGGGCCCCAGCATAGTCCTTAGTATTATTCTGAAGCCATGAGCCTGCACTGAATTTTAGAGTGAGAATTTCTTCTATGAAGATAAGAAATATCAATAGAAAAAAGAGTAAATGTTTCAATTGTCAAAAAAGCATGCAAGTATCTTCCTTTTCTATAATATCTTGCTGAAAATGATTTTAAATAGAAGGAGAAGAAGGAGGGGTTGAGATGCTTAGAGATGAAGAAGAAATGGAAAGGTGTGGTGGAAGGGATGGGGTCGGAAGAATGCTGTCATTAATGAGCACATCAAATTTTCATACCTTGCCCTCCTGCTTGGCACCTGGACTTTGCAGAACTCTAGAATATTATCAGTTGTTGTTTCCATTAGCAAAATACATGGCAGGACCATTCCCTGGTGGTCAGGAGAAGTTTGGTATCAGAGAACCAGGGAGCAAGAGAGGAAGTAAGGGTAGTTTCACACATAGGCTGTTTAGTACCCAGTGTCAGTCTCCTCTCCTGCTTAGGTCCCTAGTGAGGTGCAACCTCTCACTCTTCTGCAGGGACCTAGGGACATTAGCATCCTTTCTTTATAATCACTGCATCAACCTTGCCCAGATAATTTACAGGTACCCTTTAAGCAAAATGCAAAAGCTCATCACTGGCACCCCTAGGAAACCATTCCCATCCAGGAGGCTTAGACTGGTGGCAAGTCGTCATTGACTTCCATAACCAGATAAAGCAAGCCTGCACCTCCCATGACAAAGGAAACAAATAAATAGGATGGGCCTTCCCTTCCATCTGCTGATAACAAACAGTGCCTTTATCTGAGTTCTACTAGAGTCAGGAGCAGCTCAGTTTCAAAGCCAGGAACAGGGGGAATTTAAAGGGAGACATGAAAACCTTCTTAAGAGAAGTGCAAGTTACATGGGAGTTATTTCTTGTTTTAAGAACTTAAATCCCAAGTTCATTAGCACCTGGATCAGGATTGAAGCACCTGGAAGGAAGTGTGCTGGGATTATAACTATTGTGGGTGATGCTGAAGGAAGGACGACTTTGTGCCTTTGTATGTGGTACTTGGTGTTATAATCTGCTGACCTGCGTATCCTGTCCCTTTAAGAGACAAGCCCCGCCTACTCCTCCCCCTTCCACCAAGGCAAGCAGATCTCTGGCACTGGAGAACCTGCCTAGAAATTGCTTTGCTCAAATAAGCCTGTTCTTACACTTTTTCATTTTGGCTTGATCTGGCTTACTGAGTCAGCAGAGAATTCCATTATCAGGGGACAAAAAACCTACTAGAAAGAACTTCAGCTTTCTTTCTTAGATCACCTTGCATCCCCAAATCACACCAATCCCTTACCAAACACCACTCCCTATTAACTGCCTGCTGCCTGGTGCTATTTTTTATACAAAGGCCAGGCCTCCCTATGGCTTGTTGAACTGACCAGAGATTGATTTCCCTAGACACTCAAATAGTAGCATTTACTCCCCCCATCCCCCCACCCACACATCAAAGTCTGGATTGTTACTATCCTTTTCACTTATTCTTGCATCCCCAGAACCCATCCAAGTCTCTGCTTCCTCCTCCAACCCCACTTCATCAGGAATCCCTTCATGTCACTGAGACTGAACTCTGTTCCAGACATTGTTCTGTGTGCTATAGTTGACAAAGCCTCCTTTCTGCAGGCTCTTGAAGCACCTGCTACATCCACACTCATAGTCCACTTCCTCAAGCTTGCCCCACAATTCTGTTCTCTGGTCAGAGAAGACCACAGAATGAGTCAGTGCCCCACTCCCCCTCTAGCTGCTGTTATCCTCTGGAAACCCCATGGATCTGAAGAAGAAATAATTTAATTTCCCTCTGCAGAGAATGCTCTTTTGGGAAGGAATCTTCATCATGGCTGAAACCAAGCATATAACAGAAACAAATGAAAGGACAAAAGTTGAATGAAAAAAAAATAAAAGAGGAAGGACATGAGCTCCTGGGTATGGTGGGGGAGAAGGTTTGTTGTATATAAAAAGGAGAACATCGTCAGGGACATCTGGAGTAGTCCAGAGTGAACATGACCCTGAGCTGGGCCATGCGAGGAGAGCAGCTGGAGAATAGGAGGGAGAGGAGAGAAGCTGCTGCTGACCAGGAGGGGCAGCCTGGGCCGAGAGAATGCCTGAGAGACCGGCGTAGTGAAAATTACAAAGTCAAAGTTACACAGAAGTTGTGGGGAGGAAAGCCCAGCCCAATATTAGGGCTAGAGGGTGGGGCGGGGTATGTCAACCATGAGGACCCCTTAATAGGCTGAGAGAACCTGGAGGACGGATCCAGTTTTATATGTTAATGGGCATCTCAGTTAGCTATTTGTCCTGTCCTTGAGACCTAACATCCCTACCTTTTTAAATGATAAGGGACAATGTATTTTTCTGGCTACTTCCTGTTGTCAGTAGGGTATCATTTTGGGGGACTAAGAAAGCTATAATGCTGGCCAAGGCTATAAAGAGCAGGATGTTTCACTTGCTGTCCAGGCTTTTGCAAGACCATCTTGAGGAGGGAAGTACAGGCTGCTTTAGAGTAGTCTGTGAGACTGGACCACTTGTGGATAGCCAGTTTGGAGCCATCTAGGATGCAGAGGTTCAGGCTGGTTGGAAATTTTGTCAGAAGTACTTAGGGATGATGAGTTTGGGGTACTTTATATTAGGGACAAAAGATAAAGTTAAGAATGTAAAGTTTTTTTCGGCCTTATAAGACTCTCCACCGATGCAATAATCCAAATCAGGCTAAATCAAACCATGGGAGTGGTCTTGACCCTGTCTAGGGAGGGGTCACCATTTGGCAGGCTTTTCAGAGGGGAAATCTGGACTGTAGCAACTCCCAGGGGAGGGGCCTTGGAATGAATCATTCCAGAGTCCCTGGATATATGGATGCCAGGGAACTGGGGTGATGCCTGGACCCAAACATTCCAGACTCTTTGGATATAAGGGTTCCAGGAGGCTGGGGTGATGCTTTCAACCAAACATCCCAGACTCCTTGGATGCAGGGGTGTCAGCTCAAGTCTGGCTACTTCCTGTGGGAATAGGACTGCCTTGCCCCTTTCAGTGGGGTCTGGTGCCTAGCAAAGGCCTGCGACTTCAACAGAGTATCCAACAAACATATAGGCCCTAGGCCCCAATGGCAGGGACTCGAGAATGGGGACTCACTCAGATGAAGCCGATCTTAACCTGGCCAAAAGCATGGGCAAGAAGGGCATTTTCCAACATGTAGCCCTGGGCCAGTAGGAAAAAACAGCCCCCTCAGTGGAACCTCCAGATGTAAAGTTTTTATGTCCCAATAAGCCTCTCCACCAATGTAATAACCCAGATCAGAACAAATCAAACCAAATGAGAAAAAGCTTAAGTTTAATGCCAGTGCTCCTGAGTGGCCCTCCGGAAAAACACGGAGAGGGAAAAAGAAAACTGAAAAAAAGACCATGTGTTAATTCGCTGGGGGGGGCAGTTTAAATAGCCAGTGGGAGTGGTCTTGACCCTCTCTGGGGAGGGGTCACCATTTGATGGGCTTTCTCAGAGGTGGAGTCTGGACTGCAGCAACTCCCAGGGGAGGGGCCTTGAAATGGAACTTTCCACCCAAACATTCCAGACTCCTTGGATATATGGATGCCGGGAGGCTGGGGTGACGCCTGGACCCAAACATTCCAGACCCTTTGGATATAGGGGTGCCAGAAGGCTAGGATGACACTTCCAACCAAACAAAGAAGTTTAAAAGAAAATTGTTATCTTAGGTATACATTTGAACTTCCAGGACCCACAGCCCTGAAGTTGAGGGAGTGGAGTCCCACTTTAAGGCACTTGTTTCTTTTACCGTCATGGTATTAACTTAACATCTAGGAGATACTGCTGTAGTCAATGATAGACCTGTTATATTAAAATCTATTTTGTGAGTGTCCCTTTGGAGTCTGGGGTTACAAATGTCCCCAGACTGTTACTGTTTCTTACCACTGGGGCCTTGACATTCTTTGCATCTCTGGCTCTATGGTTTAATGGTAGTACCTGTAACAACAGTTGAATGATTAACTGGAAATTTGAGTATGACATTGGAGATACAGAGAAATTGGTAAAGCAGACAGGAGAAAGAGGAAAAAGGGGGAAATCAGAAAGTAGAGCATATGGAGTTTCTGGTACAGATCACTTAATTATGGTGGTGAGACTTTATTCTTCTAGAACTGGAGACAAAGCAGCTGATCTTGGTGTCCTCTGGAACTTAAGAGAACTGGACGTTGTTTGAGTTACTGTATATGAGGAGAGGGCGTCCTGAGCTGGAAGAGTAAAAGGTTTGAGATGAGATAGGTGAATCCAATGAGGGAAGCCCTTGAGCTTGGCAGCTGTGGGAGTTGCAATAATTACTTTAAAGGGGCCCTGTCATTTAGGGGAAAGGGGTAAAGGGTGTTGGTCTTGGGGAGAGAAAATAACCTGCTCCCTGATTTTACTTGGAGATGGGCAGGGGATTGCGCATGGTTGAAGTAGTGAGTAATCAGTAAAATCCCAAAAGAGGGAGCAGAAGTGATGTAATAATGGGGTGAGCAGGTGATCAGGGAGGAGTGATGGTTTAGGTGAGAGGCCAAGATGGGTCTTTTGGGGAGGGTCCAGAGCCTGAAAAGAGGCAGAGGCAAAAGCTTTACCCAGTCAAGGTGAAGTTCTTGTGACATCTTAATAAGAGTATTTTTTAAGGAACGGCAGTTGGCTCTACCTTTTCTGAGGACTGAGGATGGTATGGGATATGAAATGTTAAGAGTCTTAAAGTCTGAGAGATTTGGGAGGTAAACTATGGGCCATTATCTGACAAAAGAGAGGTTAGAATTCTAAACTGGAGAATAATTTCCTAGAGAAGGATATCAGAAAATGTCTGGGCCCTTTTGTTAGTGGTGGGGAATGCTTTAGTCCACCCAGACATGGTATCTACCAAAACCAGGAGATAATTTAATCATTCTGACTGTGAGCATATGAGTAAAATCAAGCTGCCAGTTCCTGGAATGGAGTCCCTGGCTTGGTGGGTGGGAAAAGGGAAGCGACTTGCGATCTGACCTTTGGCAGATTTTACAAGAGGCAATGATAGTTTTTAAAAACTCTAAGTCCTGGGGGGAGGGTGGGAGGTGAGCCTTGATAAAGTGAGACAGAGCCTGGCTATTAGGATGAAAGAGCTGATGTAGGTAGGGCAGAATTTGCTGGGTGTCAGGGGGTACCTGTGAAAATGTGGGTTGTATTGTATGAACCTCCTGAGGTGATTGAGGTAAGTTTGGGCCCTGGAGTGCTGCTTTCCTGGCTGTTTGGTCAGCTTGGTTATTTTCCTAAGAAATTATTCCTATAGGTTTGGGGAGATGAGAAGCCTTTAATAAGTCCATAATGTAACCTGGGTTATTTATGGATCCTCCTTTTGTCGTAGGAAGCCCACCCTCTTTCCAGATAGCCATGTGGGACAGGAGACTATGAAAAGCATATTTGGAGTCTGTGTGAACATTTAAGGACTGCCTCTGTGTCAACTGGAAAGCATGGGTGAGGGCTATTAATTCAATCTGCTGGTTAGTGGTATGGGTTGGGAGTTTCTTTGTCTCCATCACTCCAGTATCTGACACTATGGAATAGCCTGCTCTACGGGTCCCCTCGTATAAAAAGGAACTGCCATCTGTGTAGTAGGTATAAGTGGCCTGGGGCAATTTGCCCTCCTGTAAGTGTGAGAGGTAGGGTAGTAGGTCCTCTAAGGTTTCTATGCAGGAATGAGATGTGGAGTAATTAGTATTAAGTTGAGGTAGAAGATTTGAGATATTAAGGGGTGGGTAAGATTAGAAAGTGAGTGTGGCATCTTCTACTAGTGCCACTTGGAGGGAAAGAACTCGGGAAGGAGGTGAGGTTTGTAAGCCTTTATTTTATAGGTTAAGAGGTGGGACAGGTTGTGGTGGAGAAGACAGTGGTAGGTGACACAAAGGTTAGTTTCTCTGACTTACAAATAAAGAGCTCCGCAGCCACTAAAGTGCATATTCAGGGTGCCCAGCCCTGAATGGTGAGATCCAGCTTCTTTGACAGGTACATTACAGGTGCAAAGGAAGGTCCCAGGTGATGCCCTTGGACCCCAAAGGCATAGCCCTCCTTTTCCATTATGTAGAGGGAGAGAGGATGAGTTAGGTCTGGAAGATGAAGAGCTGGAGCCTGGATAAGGGCCTGCTGGAGCCTTTGTAAGAGCTTAGTAATAGGATGCAGAGGGCCTTGTGCAGAGAACCAAGAGCAGCCTCAATAAGGGGTGGGCAAGGAGAGAAAAAGAGGGGATCCAGGAATGCAAAAGGTCAGCTATCCCTAGGTACAATAAAATCTCATCTTTTGTAGAAGGAACCGCAACGGACTCGATTAGTTTTTTTTCTGTCTAGGGTAAAAGCTTTTTGGGTTCAGATAATAGTTAATCCCAAGTAAATGACCTGAGAATTAGACAGTTGGATCTTAGAAGGTGAGACTCTATAGCCCTTTTTGGACAAGAAATTTAAGAGCGTGCAGGTATTAGTTTGGCTGATCTCCAAGGATGGACTGCAAAGTAAAATATCATCTACATACTTCATGAGTTTAGACTCGGGAGAGACAACTGGAGTAGATCAGAAGCTGAAGCCTGGCCAAAGAGGTGTGAGCTGTTCTGGAATCCCTGGGGTAGGACAGTCCAGGTGAGCTATGTGGAGAGGTGGGTGTCAGGATCAGTCCAGGTGAGGCAAAGAGATACCTTGAAATTGAGAGCTGAGAGGAATAGAGAAAAAAAGCATCATTGAGATCCAGAACTGAGAAGTGGGAGGTTCCTGGAGGGATAGTGGAGAGAAGTGTGGAAGGAATAGGCACTACAGGATTAAAAAGGGACCACTGCAGGATTAATAAGCCAGAGGTCTTGAACCAGGCAATAGGTTCCATTAGGTTTTTTAACTGAAAGTATAGGGATGTTAAAAAGAGAAGAGGTTGGGAAAAGTAGCTTTTTCCTTAGAAGGTCAGAGATGATAGACTTAAGTCCCCTAAGGCTCTGGAGAGAGAGAGGTAGGTACTGAGCTTGGGTAATGGAATCCTGTAATTGGATGACAATGGGGGAATGGTGTTTAGCAACAGAGGGGTTTTAGGTGTCCCAGACTTGGAGGTCCACCTGAGAGGCTGCCAAAGGAAATGGCATGTTGGAGCTGGGAGGTTGGGAGGCTAGGAGGAGGTGGAGAGGAGCTGTTGGAGAGCCTTGGGTGAGGTGAATGGAAGGAGCAAACAAAATAGAAGCTCCCACTTTAACTCAAAAAATCCCTTCCCACAAGAGGTACAGGGCAGGTTGGCACCAATAAAAATGAATGAGTGAGATAAATACCCCTAAAAATACAATTAAGTGGTGGGGTCTGCTGAGATAGATAAGGCTGTCCTCCTACCCCAACAATAGGGAAACTAGAAGGAAAGGAAGGTCCCCAAAACTCTCTCAGTACCAAGTATGTGGCTCCATTGTCCAAGAGAAAGGAGATGGGCCATCCTGATACTGTGATGTTTACCCATGGCTCCCTATTACAGATGATGGTTGTGGTCGAGTCATAGTAACCTGGGCAGCCTCAATCATCCATGGCCAGACCTAGAAGGTCAGTTTGGGAATTATCTGGGTCTGATGTCTCCATGCCACAATGTGCACGAGGACAATCGATAGCCCAATGTCCTTCCCTATGCACTTCAGACACAATCTTGTGGGACCAATATGAGGATTAGGACATGCCCAGGCCTGGTGCCCAGTTTTACCACATTTGAAACACAAGACTGGATGCCCTCAAGCCCCAGGGGGCAAGGGAGCAGCCCAAGCAGCACGGGCAGGATGGTCACATCGGCAGGTCGGATGGCTGTGGCTAGCATTTGACATTTGTGCCAATGGTTTTTATCATGCCTTCCATGGCACACCTTAAGAGCCAGCCCTAAGACTTCTGCCTGTGGGGTCAAGGGGCCTTTCTCCAAATACTTAAGTTTAGTCCTAATGTTGGGGAAACTCTCAGAAACAAAATGGGTCATGAGGAACTGTTTGCCCTCTGTGGTCTCTGGATCTAAATTAGTATACTGCAAGAGAACCTTTGTAAGGCATTCTAAGAATGCAGACGGATTTTCATTTGTATCCTGAATAACCTCTAAGAGTTTATTATAGTTTATTGGCTTGAGGACAGCCTTATGGAAACCTGCCAGGAGGCAAGTCATAAACTGGTCTCTAGCTAAAATATCACCTGGGGTGTTATAATCCCAGTGTGGATCCCGCCCAGGGACCACCTCTGCCCTGGGAGTTGTGTGCTGCATTAGTCTGGTGAACCTAGTCTGCATGTACTCTGGCCTGCTCCCAAACTCGCCTGCATTCCTTAAGAAGTAGGTTATTAGATAGGATCATAAAAATATCGTGAAAGGTGAGACTATAAGATTGAATAATATATTGGAATTGCTTTATGAAAGAGGTAGAATTAGACATATAAGAACCCAGTTTTTGTTCTATGTGAGAGAGTTCTGAGAGTGAGAAAGGAACATGTATCTTGACCATTCCATCCATACTGACTACCTCACACAGTAGGAGAACTGCAGTCAGCTTGGTTTGGTCAGAGTTGGGTTCCTTAGCAGCACAAGAGTGTGTGAAAGGAGGGGTAAAAGTGGGTGCTAGAGTCGGGCAGCTGCTGTGACATGGCACCAGAGAGGAGGAAGGATCTGGAGGGGCTGACAGAGCAGTTGGTGGGGGAGAGAAAGAGAGAACTGAAGAGGTAGAAGTAGCTGTCTACTGATGTCAGAAAGGTGGAGGTTCATTAGCAGGGTCCAGAACGGAAGCAGGGTGTTCCTCTGGCTTAGATGGCATATCCAGGAACATGTGAGCAGGAGAACGGCTTGCAAGGACAGAGGGCTTAGAGCTCAGATAGAAAGAGGCTTGGATATAAGGACACTCTTTTCATCTACCTGTGTGCTGACAAAAGTTAGAAAGCTCCCGCAGAATTTTGGGATCTAAGGTGCCATTAGACAGGCACTTTAGGTTACTATCTAAAGGGTACTTAGGACATTTCTTAGTACAAAGGCAGATAAGCAGATAAGCTTGGGAATGTGTAAGTAAGACATTAAGATTTGAGGTTTTAGGGTCTCTAAAAGACATGGGGAGATGGATTGATAGTTTTTGAGGGTTTATTTCCCATGGCTTAAAATGTGAGAAAGAGGAGGACCCAATGGCAGTTAATCATGAATGTCTTTGGAATAATGTGAGGGTTGAGGGTTGGACCAGACAAACTCGAGACCCGCAGGACCAGGAACTGGGAACCGGATAAGACCAGCCAAAGAGAGGACAAAAGTCTGAGTAGCAAGGTGCCAAATCTCAGTCCTTAGCCATGGAGAATAACCAGAGGTGAATGTCAGCAAAGGGCTCAACTGCAGCCTTGAATGCCATGGCTGGGGGTGTTCCCCCCATTCCTAGGAACACCAGACGGTTGCTGAGAGCTCAACGGTCAAGTCCTCAGATTCAGAGAAATGGCTAAGCTGACCAGAGGGGAAAAACTCACCAATAGAAGCTGCTGGTGCGTAGAAGTTGGCAGCCAGGCAGATGGGATGCGGGTTGTTATGGAGAAACCCAGTCCAGGGTCCCGGCCCTGGGAGAAGGGGGTGGAGAGCTACAGAGTCTCAGCACCAATAAAATTACCAGGCACAAGAGAGAATGGATCATGAGACACACAATGAAACCCACTTTAAGAGTTCATTAAGAGAGAGAGAGAGAGACTTGTGCGCAGGCCTGAGGAAGTTGGTGCAGGATGAGAGCTTGGAGCAGGCATGTCCAGCTTTTAAAGCCGCCTAGAGCATGCACACAGGGACTTACATAGCTGTGTCATGTGTAGATCATGTGACCACACTGCACATATGTCATGTATGGCTTAAGGTCCCTGGGTGGCTATGTAAATTGCCTGAGCACTTGATGGCACATGTGCGGCCCTGGAACCCAGAAGTGTCAGTGGCTAGATATTTTGCCAAAGCACTGGGTGATAAAAATGATAACAATCATTGCCTGGCAGCTCTTTTCCTAAGATGGACACCATGAAACTTCCTTCCTCCCAGTGAGACTTCCTGTTTTCTACCTGCCTTTACCTGAAGAATGTTACTGGACCCAGAGGACTGACCTTATCTAACAGCTACCTGGATGCCTGATTTATCTCTAGGGTGATCCTTGGCATAGTGTCCTGCTAGAAGAAGCCTCCCCTGTTTTACAGGGAAGGTAACTAAGACTTGTGCTAGATGCTTTGCTATAGGACCCTGCTGCCACATCAAAACCTGATGATAGGACAGTGCCATTTAATGCAAATTAGGGTTTATCCCCAGGCTCCACAATCCTAAATATTCCTTATACTCTGGAATAAGCTGTTTCATTGATGTCATCTCCTGGAAGGTCTTCTCCATTGTACCCACAGCCATCCAAACCCTGTTTCCCACTTCTGCACCCTCCCTCCACCCTTGTGGACCAATGCACCAATGATCCTGAGAAAGAAGCAGAGCTATAGATGTCTATCTACCCATAGAAGAATTTTTATGCTTAAATATGGGTCCTTACAGGAAAAGAGTGGAAGTCTACAGACTAGGGTGAAGATACTTAAATGAAATACCTGACAGATGAACCTTCCAGATTTCTCAGAATACTTGGTGTATCCTAACCTGTTTCAATTATTATTCTCCACGGTTGATTCTTCTGAAAGGGTCTAGCCTATGGCAGGTGTCTTACAATATTAATTTACCTGCCACCCCATTCCCATTGCCTCCAGATAATAAGTATTATTATGCCTCTATATAGCACAATTAAGTGTAAGCCTTGCTTTAAAATAAAAGTGATGATGCAACAATGTAAGCAAATTTCCTAGTTGACACATATTGACAAAAATAATGGAAGATCTTAAACATGAAAAACAAAGGTAAATAGTCAATTGGTGTGCTCTGCCTTGGGGATGACTATTATTCATGCTTTTAGTATAGTGGACGGTTTGGAGGGAGAAAACCATAAGGCAAAATGCTGTAATCACATTATAATCTCAAAACATTAAATACATAAAAACAGGTGGGTGGAACATAAGACTAGAAAGAAGGGTTCATTTACATGGAGTGCTTATTCATGTACTAGGTTCAACTTGACATAAGGGACTAGGAGATGGTTTTATTATACTGCTAGGAAGCTACCTTAAATTCTAATTTCTAGTGGCTATCTCTCCACACTTGTGCTTGGAGTTACACTAAATGGACTCACTAGGTTTTATACACACACACACAAACACTTAGCATAACAACAACAATAATATATCTTATTTTAAAAGGTGTAATGAAGTAATTGTCACAGCTGTCCTCCTTAGGCAAAAGTAAAACCTTTGGTAGAATGGTTCCCAAGGTATTTTATATTAGCCATGCTCAGTGACCAATTGCATTTCTATCAACAGTTGTCAGTAAACAAAGGTCAAAGTCAGTTCTCTTTTACATGAAATTGACAATGTACTCTTACTGTATTGCTTCAGAGCTTTTAATACTCATAATCTAGTTTGCAGAGTCAGAGGTCATTTGAATAATCTTCTGAACAATATGCTGGTTTGTTATAATGAATTTATCATGCCAGTTGTAACTGATCATCAGGAAGTGCCAAACACTACAGCTGCTTTTGCAAAACCAATACACATCAGAGTCACAGCAGAATATAAAGGCAGCAGATTTCCAGAGCATGGTTCACTAGCATGGAAAGTGCTGTAGAGTGGAGTGCAAGTTGATGTATGCCACACACTCTCTTAGTAAGAAAGGGCTCAATAAAGCATTTGATATGTCTTGTTTGGATTCCAGAAGCATTGTTGTATATTATTTGAACAACATATGACATATAGTTTGTCTATTTGTCTCCAGTATATGGAATACATAGGTCTGGAAGCTATAAATTGGATGTGGGATTTTGTGCTTTCACGCAACTCTTTAGCCCATTTGTAGACTCTATTGCTTCCTCCAAACCTTAGGTTCTGCTGAACTGAAGGTGATCTCATGAGAGGAATGCTTTTAACAGGGAAGAGAAGGGTTTCACTAAACTTAAAGCTCTGACTTACTGTATGGATGCTGTTGGGTGTCACTGAGCTCCACTTCAGAGCCAAGAGAAGGTTCCCAAGAGCTGCTGATGGCTCACAAGCATCATCCTTAGCTATTGCTCTTAGCTAAATGGAGCTGTTTCTTTCGAGTGATTCCTCTTCCTAGGAGATATCTCACATGTAACATCTGATCAAAGGGGAAATTGAGCAGATACTTAAATGGAGAAGAGGGTGGGAGGACAAGGTAGAGTAGGGATAACTAACATTAAAGGCTTCCGAAAAGCTGTATTGGAACCTAACAGTCTAGAAACTTCCTAAAACACGTACATATATAAAAAGTATTTAAATGGAGTTACCATACAATGAGGGTAGATATCGTAAGTTACTAAGAAAAAAAAAAAAAAACAAAACCAGTAAAAGAAATAGGTTACATTGTTTTGAGTTGTTGGGCAGCAACAACTCCATAGACCTCTAAAATGTGACAGGCTATTGTCAATGTTATTGGCTAGCTTCCACAATTTGATGGGGAGATGAGTTGCTGAAGGCCCCACATACTTATGACATAGAACACAGATGTAGCTGGCATTCAATAGAAAGTGTCACTCTTACTGATTAACATTCATAGTGAGAGAAAGTACATTCTACTAGAAGAGAAAAGTAATAGTCACCCAACTATGAATCTGTAAGCTACAATAATGACCTGCCAAAAAGATAAGCCCATTGGTATAATAATGGCAAGACTGTTAGGGGATAACTAACAACCTTTTGATCACTCTTAAGGCCTGTTCCATGAGCAGGAACCCATATCTAACATTATTAATGAGATCAAGAACCTGAGGCAAGATAGGTCACAGGCCCAATCCTATCTCTCTCTCTCCCTCATGAGGGCTCTTCCTGAGTGTTATTCCCAGCAAACTTCCTGAACACAAAGCTTTTCAACTTCTGCCTCTAAGTGAACCTGAAGAAAAACAGAAACTTTTTCCCTTGGGTGTCTCATACATATAGGGTTAATAGACAAAGGAAGATATACAATAGAATCATATAAATAATCTCCAGGGTCCTACTACTTTTATTCTGCTAAATGAACATAACAATAAAACAACTCCTAATGATGTATTGCTATACCCACAGATCAATGCAGTGCTCAGTCCTCATCAGAGAAGCTTCTTCTATCAGTAGATGATAATGCACACAGAAGCCCACAACTGGAGAATGTGTAGAAAGTGGGAGATTTTGAAGTGCTCAGTCCTAAAATGGGACGTCTTTATCTAGCCTCTCCTCTCAAGTCGCAGGATCTGTGTGAATGAGGAGGGGGAAATGCTAAGAGGCAGAGATGGTGGGTGACTTCTAGGAAGCAGCGTTTTCCAGGGCAGATGCGCATATGAGCTTCCAAAGACTGTGGCAGGACTCAAAGAAACTATCTTTGGGAAAGATCTTTGATTATAGAACAGGTCTATGGAATCTTGTTACCCAACAACTCAAAACAGTGTAACATATTTCTAGTACTGGGGGTTTTATCTGGTAGCATATAATATTAATCTGTGTATCCCCTCCCACCCTCATTGCATGGTAACTCCATTTAAACTCCTTTTACATATGTACATATTTTAGAAGGTTTATAGAGTATTAAGTTCCCTATGGCTTTTCAGAAGTCTTTAGTGTTAGTTACTCTACCTTGTCCTCCCACCCTCTTGTCCATTTAAGTATCAGTTTAATTTCCCCCTTGATCAGATGTTACATGTGAGACATCTCCTAAAAAGAGGAATCACTCGAAAGAAACAGCTCCATTTAGCTAAGAGCAATAGCTAAGGATGATGCTTGTGAGTCATCAGCAGCTCTTGGGAACCTTCTCTTGGCTCTGAAGTGGAGCTCAGTGACACCCAACAGCATCTATACAGTAAGTCAAGCTATTCAAGTTCAAGCTAGACAAAACCCAGCATGAGGAAGGGCAGTAGGCACAGAATCCCAGAATCCCACCCCTAACTAGGAAACTACTCAAAACTGACAACTTCTGGGATAGGGAGAATGAGTTTTCTTCAACTGGGTGTATTGACCACACTCCAGAGCAGGCCCCAGGCTCAAGGGTAGTAGACCATCATAAAACAGAGGTGGGAAGGATTTGGGGAAGGTGGTAAAATAAGATCAAAATATAATGTAGGAAATTATCAAAGGATAAATAGCATTTTTAAAAAATGAATAAATTGTCTCTTTGTTAAGCTTAAGTCAATATGAGGAGTATTTCTAGCCTCAGGGCTCAGAGTAAGATCTTGTACAGCTCTGGAACCTCTAAGTTGGTACTCTCTCTACCCAATCCTATCTTTGTCTTCCACGAGGGCTCTTCCTGAATGCTGTTCCCAGCTAACTTCCTGAATACAAAGCTTTTCAACTTCTGCATCTAGGCAAACCTGAAAGAAAATAGGAACTTTTTGCTTTGGGTTTCTCAGGCACAAAGGTCAATAGGTAAAGGAAATTGTACAATAGGATTAGGGAAATCATCTCTGAGGTCCACAGAATTCTCTGGTGTCTCATTTTGTGTTTCCTTGCTGGAATCTGTCCTGAAAAGTCAGAGGTAGTCCATCAATAGCATCTTAGAAAGGAAACCAGGCCCTATATGGGTGACTCCATGAAGCCTGTGACCTTCAGCAGCAAAGGGGCTGGTGGAGAGAAAAATATAATTGGTGGGGAAAAAAAGGCAAGCCCATTTATGGCTCAAGATGTAATGTATTAAGACTTCCTTCGGTAATTGTAGCCTTAAGTATGTACAGAATGCAGAAATCTGCCTCTGTTATGGGGGCAAGATGATGAACAGGAGTTAATGTGGGCTACAAGGAGGATGAACAATCCAGAGGGTGGACTACATCAGACACAAAGTGCATAGAATTTTGTAACCTGTTCATAGGAGCCTCAATTTTCCTCCTGCTGCTGGGGTAACTGGTTCTACATCAGCCCAAGACTGTTGTGACAGGTAACTTCTTCTCACCCACCATGACATGCTTCTGGCTTCTTCCCTTGGAATGTCTATAGTACCAAAGGGAGATTTCCACCCTAACTCCAGGCTGCAGTTTCATACACACAACCTAGCAAGCAGAGAGGAAACAAAGGAAATGAGGCCACTTCTGACTGCTGGAGAACAGAGATCAAGAGACAGATGCCTTGCTGGTTCTTCCTCTGGGTAGATATTTTGAAGTATGTTTCCCAAGGCTCCATTGAGAGTCATCCTTCAGATGGATTACTAGCTGTTCTGTGTTATAACCTTTCTCAGTAACATATCCCTGCCTTGTCTCTCCCTTCTCTCCATTTTAGTATTCTGGTGGGAATTTCTGTCCCCTTGCAGGCACATTCCAGAGTCATTGCCCACAGGCACCTGGTTCCTCTAAATCTGATTGGAAGGAAACTCAAGCTGTAGCAGTCTGATAGGGAGGCAACCGAGTATGAAACCAATGTCATGGAAGAAGAGTAAATGAATTATTATCATATCAAGTTCAGGTGATCATGAAGATTGTTTCATGTCTCTTTGTGGGCTCCATGGTAATGAAACATCTAGACTGAGTTGCAACACCTTAATTGTTTCATTTCTTGAATTTTCTTCTCCCTTATCCATGTCTTCATTTTGGCTTCACAGTAGGTATGACTCCCTGAACCAATTCTACATATGTCACTCAAGATTTTCTAAGAAAAGCTGATTAAATGATAGGATGAGCTGTGATTTGGAACATCTCAGTAAGGGAGTCAATGAAACAGAAGAGACTAAGTTCTGCTGGCGGCTTTTCCTGGGTTTCTGTTTTGTTTTTAAGGACCTGGGAACAAACCCAGGGCCTCATGCAGGTTAGGTATGCATGTGAACCCTGAGTCTTATACCTAGTCTGTGTGCAACTTATGTTCAGTAATCCACTCATTATTACACTAATGTGTGTGAGGAAGTTCTTGTGCTCACATATGAGAATCAGGGGAACCAGGAATGTTAAACATAGAAGGTTGTCCTTCAAAGGGAGAAATGCATAGCCTATTATCCACTCAGAAGGTTGGGAGCAGATGGGTTACTAGTCTGGTGACCTTCATGTTATCTGTGTGGCCTAGACTGCATTGGATCCTCCCTCTAGACTCTAACCTTGAGTTTGTCAATCTATAGGACCTATTTTTATGGAATGTATCACACGTACTTTACAAACAGTCTCAATATAGTCATGTTCTAAACCTTATTGTGCACACAGGATTGAATCACCAGGGAATATTTCACCGAATTATGCTATGCTTAAATATGCCTAAAGTAAACTACTTGGCATCAGACTCCTGAAGTTTGAACTAACACAGGCTACTTGTTTCCTGCAGATTCTTACTCTGCTGATGGTGGTGGTCAAAGACACCCCAGAGTCATGGTTCAGTTAATGGTGGGGTTATGTTCTGAGAAAGATGTCAGGAGGTAAAGCTGTCATTGTGCAGGCATCATAGTGTGTATTTGTACACAAAGAAATAGCTATGAAATCAATTGCTGGGTGACTTAGTCTTATGGGACAGCTATTGTGAATGTGGCCTGTCATTGAATGACATATTGTCATGTACTACATAGCTGTATTTTATTTTAAATGAAACAATGAGATAGACAGTGACTGTTCCAACTTTAGATCACATGGTGAGCAGCGATTTCTTAGTACAGGACACTCAGGTATTAGCTTTTCTCTGTAACAAGTCTAGGCTTCTGATACCATTTATCAAAATGATGTCATGGCCCTCTCTAGAGCTCACACAGAGCATATTCAGACCTCTTCAGAAAAGACGGTGAGGCCATCTTCTGAATTTCTCATAGTGAAAAGGGGAGGATCAAGAAGACAACGATGGATGCCTGGCTTCCAGAGAGTTGGAGTGTGGTCCAAGTGAACCAGTACCTAGTTTGTTTTGTTTTGTGCCATATTCTTCTCCTTACTCAGTGGCTACAGTGAAACAGCTGCTTTGTCCAGCATATGCAGAAAATTCAAAGAGAAACTGTTTTGCATGTAGGACCATATCCATTACTGCATTATTCAATTACAGCACCCACATCCCATCTGTACTGAAGAGGCTGCATATATACACGTGTTGGTGCCAGAACTACACAAACCTGGGTTGAAGCCCAACCTATTTGTCCTTGCTGTTGCATGCCCATGGACACTAACCAATACCTCTAAGCCATTTATTTCATTGTAGAATAGTGATGCTGTCTCTTATTTCATGATAAGGCTGATAGAGTCACACATCCTCTTGGGACTATTCTCTTGGCTATCACCATCTTATCTTTAAGGTTTAGCTCATATCCTAGGAGACCATGCCATAGTCTTCCATCCCAGCCATTTTACTGGGTTTGTGTGACTACTTTAATTGTTATGGTATGTTCTGGCATATGACTCTGATCTATTCCACTATCCCATGATAACCTTGAGACAGAGACTGGACTCATCCATCTTTTTTATGCTTTTGGGGCTCTTCCTTCAACTTGGAATAAAAGTTCTTTCATGAAAACCAGTTACGAGGGAAAAGGATCTCATGTCTGAAATACAAATATAATATGGAAAGACTCATGACTGGTTGTTGACTGAGTTTTCTGTCCTGCCCGGTTCTCACAATCGTTAAGTCCCAAAGAATCACACAGAAGTCTACATTAGTTATAAACTGATTGGCTTAGTAGCTCAGACTTCTTATTAACTCCTATAACTTATATTAGCTCCTTGGGAGCCAAGTGGTGTGGGACAATGATCTGTATTCTGTCAATTATATTTTAAATAAATGCTGATTGGCCAGTAGCCAGGCAGGAAGTATAGGTGGAACAACAAGACAGGAAGTAGAGGTGGGTCAATGAGAACAGATTTCTGGGAAGAAGGAAATCCTAGTCTGCAGTTGTGACTCAGCCACAGAAGAAGCAAGATGTGACTGCCTCGCTGAATAAGGTACCGAGCCACATGGCTAACATAGACAAGAATAATGAGCTAATATAAGTTATAAGAGCTAATAAGAAATCTGAGCTGCTAAGCCAATCAGTTTATAACTAATGTAGACTTCTGTGTGATTCTTTGAGAGTTAATGACTGCGGGAACTGGGCAGGACAGAAAATTCACTCAACAACTGGTTTTCCTATATGGACTTTCGGACGGTAGTGATGGGGTCAGATTTCATGATTTGGGTAAGGAAATAACTGCTACCTTCTACCTGTGCCTTTTCCAGCTATGGGATCTGCTCTTGGAAGGCTTCCTGATGGACCATGAACGGGTATATGGTCTTCTAGCTACAACGTTAAGAAGCCATTTCCCAGGCCACCTTCACTGACATGAGTTCTGTTCCCTCAACTGACCTTCCCAATAAGTTGTTGACACCAAAACACACACACCTCTTATCATGGAGAGACTAAGAGATGAATGGTTCATTCTGGAGCTAAATATGAATGACTATATCCCAAAAATATACTTACACCAAATATGATATTTTAATCAAGTAATTTTTTAATAAAAAATTTGATATTTTCATGATATTTTTATAAAAATAGAACAAAAGTGTTATTCAAATATTTTAAATATACATTGGTGCAAAGACCTGGTAGACAGATTATAGCAAAGAGGGATATTATTTGATGTTTTTGATGGCATTCTTAGCCTTTCAGTTAGTAGGAGTCAGAAGTTTATTTGTGCATTCCAAAATTATTTACACAATAGTCACAAAGATTGATGGTAAATCAAACACAGAGGTGGGCAATGCAGGGCTATTAAGAGATCTAAAAAGATAGCCCTTGGAAGATATTAGGCATTCAGACCTTCAAGATTCCAGATCTCTGTGATCACAGTCCATCACTCAGCTTTGAAGAATCTTTAGACCAGAAGCTACTCTTCTTCTGGCCACCCAAGTTCACAAAGTTCTATGATGTTGGCATGATTATGAGTGAGGCATAAGGAGTCCTCCATGGTCACAATAAGAATGAAATGATTTAGTTTTGTGAATATTACTAACACAGCCATATGCAGGCATTTATGTCAGCATTTTATACACCATGTTTTACATGATGTAAGCATTGTTGTTGTCTTATTTTTTTCAGAAGGAAATTTAAATGTTAAGAGAGTCAGTTATTGGCCCATTATCTCTCAGCTTCAACAACCATGTGGTTAAAACAAAATAAGAAATAAACCAACACCATTCTGCAGTCTACCAGTCTCAAAATCCCAGATTCTTTTCATTTAGCTGAATTTTTCCTAAGTGTAAACAGCATGCTCCAGACTTAGTAAGTTGAATGAGGTATTTCTCTGAGTTACGTAAGTTATAACAATGTTTTCCTGGCCTCGAGTTGTAGCTGTGCCTCTGCCAGCCTCTGGCTTGAGTGAACTTTGCTTACAAAGGTAGAGCTTCTGTGTGAGACAGGTTGACGTCCAAAACTGTGAACTTTAGACCAGAGCACTTACCACAGCCCATTTGTCACACAAGGGATGGGTCATAGATAATATGGATTCTTTCTTGGGGCTGTTTACACAGGCTATCTCTGAAGTGTATTTAAATCAAATTGGATTTACACAGAGTAACAGGAACACAACTTCTCTCATCAGCACAGCTCTGAGTGAAAGCGAATTTTGTGGCTGAATCAACTGAGAAATGGGAATGACTTAAACTCAATAGAGCTCAGAAGAAATGAGTAATCAAGGTGGAATGAAGTAGAATCCTAATCACTGAAAACTGTTTAAGTTCAGGAAGCTTTAATCTCACATAGCCTGGAGGGAAAAGTGTGTGTGTGTGTGTGTGTGTGTGTGTGTGTGTGTGTGTAAAACAAAAACCAATTGCAGCTGCTGCTGTTACTTGATGGCACTATTCAGAAGCCAGAAGAGAGGGAACACAGCTTTGGAAGCCTTGCTGTTGTCATTGGCAAGTGCACTTACCCAAGCCCATCTCACACACCTTGCACAATAAGGGTGAAGACTGGCAGCATTTTCTGCCCAATTGATTGAGTTTCTAAGGGTACGCTAGGAAGGAGGGGAAGAGTGTGGTGTGTCAGTTGTAATGAGACATTGGTGAAAAACGATCAGAAATAGGGTATATGGACAGCAGGACATTCAGCATGAAGCTGGGTGTGCTACTTAGTTTCATCTCTATGAAAAGTGATGTCTCTAATTAAATTTGTGATTTTGCTATCAGTTTTGCATTGCAGCTAGCCAGCATGCTTCCAGGCCTACAACAAAGTATGGTGCCCTCAGCAACTGTGTTAGGATGGTCCCAGAAGAATGAAGGAGCCTGGCCCACAGGAGTCAGGAAGTGGGGTAGATGAGGGGCCAGTGACTGATAGGGGAATCAGAGGGTGTTTTATATCAGATTGAAATAATAGAATGTCACAAGCTTGGAAGCTTGCATAATAGACATTTTCTTGAAGACTATAAACACAGATCAAGAGTCACTGGGCTACTGATTCACTCTGCTTGGCTGAAGAGTTTTCACTGTGTCTTTGTATTGGCCTATCTTCTGGTGCATCTGTGGTGGGGAGAAAATACAGGGATGTTGGTGGAGCAGAAGAGAGTGTGAGCCTCTAGTTTGTCATCTTTCATCAGAGCACCCTTGGAAAACCACTGGGCAACTATTTCTTCCAGGCTGAAACACTCGTTCAAGGAGGGAAAGAGGAGGCTCAGAAAACTTATGAGAGTCACTAGCCTCTTCTCCAGGTATACAATAATCAATAATCACTGGAGATAAGAAGCTCTCCAGTGAAGTTGCCTGAAAGTTGGACAGAAAGCTCCAGGGATTCAACTTTTCCAAGTCATTTCCATGTGAGTGTAGGCTTTTTGATGATGTAGAAGATCTTGAGACACCCATACCCTTCTAAATCACCCTAATAAACTCATTCACCAAACTAGACTTGAGTATAATTGTTTCTTTGGTTTATGGGTGGTACCTGTTTGGGGGCAAATTAGACATTTGTTCATGTCTCTTCAGGAAAAGTGATGCGATAGAAATGAGTGCAGACCATGGCACTGGCTAATCCATCTGCCCAGGTAGAACTGAGGTGTAGGTAGAGTTTTCCCATCCCAACACCCACTTTCAAATTACCACACAGAGGCTTATATTAGTTGTAAATATTTGGCCAATAGCTCAGACTTATTACTACCTAGCTCCTACATTTTAAATTAACACATATGTCTTATTGACACTCTGCCATATGGCAGAACCTTTATTAGCAGAGCACATTCATCTTGCTTCTCTGAGTCTCCTTCCTCTGTCCTTCTTTTTTCCAGCATCCCTTATTTGATCACCCTGTCTATACCTTTTGCCTGGCTATGGGCCAATCAGATTTTATTAATCAATGAAAGTGATGCATATTCATGGTCTACAAAAGGATTCTTCCACAGACTTGCCCATTTTTATTTATTTAAAAAGGAAGGTTTTAACCTTAACATAGTAAAATTATATACAGCAAAAACAATTATTAAGTAAGAATTATGGTAACAATATCCAGTCCATTTGTATTTGGCAGAATTAGAGAAAATAACTATCTATCTTACCTTGGTAGGTTTAAATTTTTATATCTAATTTACTTTCAATTATATCTAAGGAAAACTATGATTATAACTACCTAGTCTTCAACTTCATCAAATACACCAGAAGGATGAAATGTTAGCTAGTGACAGGGACATCAGGCTGTCTGAACAGTCACCCAAAATTCCTCTGTAATGTTGGGATGTCCAACTCTGGCCTACAGGCCTATGATATCTGATAGACTTTCCTGTGAAGTAGGGAATTCTAAATAACTATCCTCCCTTGTCTTGTCAAAGTTTGGAGGTTGCCTTTTCTCTGTCCTACTGGTTCAGTTTGGACAGTATACCATCAGCAACTGTGGCAAGGACAGTCTCTGACCATATGTCTAGTTTTTGCCATAAGGAAAACAAACTCCATATAGAGCTTCTAAATGCCCATCATCTTCTCTGAAGTAGATTGGTGCTGCCAGGGGTAGACATGACTCAGTGTCACAAAAAGTCTTATGTTATTAAAAAATTTTAAATGCCATATTCTGTGATTCTTTGAAGTGCTTGAAGACCATATATCTATCTAAATATATATGTTTAACCTTGAAAATATACCTAATATGACTATAACTTTGCTTATTATAGATGGCTATTAGCCTGTGTCATTAACTTTACATTATATTTTTAAATGAGTTGCTTAAGCACAATATCCCAAACAAGAGTAGAAATACACATACAATGTAACACAAATAGCTTGAAATTTATATCAATAAACTAAATGTATGCCAATGTAACAGGTTTTTTTGGATTAAAGTAGATTCAACAATCTACCCTTTTATCCTATCATTTCTCTATCCTATCCCTCTTTTTTTTTTTTTAGAAAGAGATCCTTGAATTTACCTTCTTTGTTTAGCCTTTCTCCTGACTATGACCTATAACAATTTATAACCAAACCCACGAAATAATGACAAATACCTATAAGTTGGGAATGTGCACTTAGTTCTCTAGATTACTTCCTGTTGATTGAGGCATTGGTAATCTTTGAGGGTCCCTGAGAAAATTTAGGATAATGGTTAAGCCTTGGCTGGAGTAGTCTGTGAGGCTGAATCATCTTAGCACCTTGGAGCTCTTCTGGATAAAGAACTCTGAGGAAAGTGCAACAGAGGCATTTTAAGATACTGGATCACCTGGGCCCTCTGTTTTTATGTCTGGTACTCTTACCCTGAAATATTTAGAAATTTAAAGGTAGCCTGCATATCTGTGTTAATATAAGTATAGAATGTGCAATGTACACAAGTCAGTCAAAGATGATTTTTTGTTTTATGTTTGAACAGATAATATATTCATCACATGTCTTGTAGTTCTTTTAAGTTTATGTTTTTATGTTTATAGTCAGGATTTTCCATGGGTCTTCCTCGATCAAATCTGATTTTTCTTAAACCAGAGTGAATCCATAGCTTCTTATTTCCTGTGAAAATAGAAGCACAACTTCTTCCCCAAAGAAACAAAATTTCTGGCTTAAATTTTAAAGTTGAGATATTTTTAAAATATATAGGTTGGCTTCATTTAGTAGCTTTCATAATCAAATGTCTCTTAGCAGGTATTATTTGCTCACTAATAGTCAACAAATCTAAAGACAACACCGTAACATATAGGATCCAGACTGTGTATTTCCCATCTTTATGTGGCTTATTTCTTTCATATTACTTTATTCCCTTTTTAAGGTCTTTACTGTTTTTAAAATACTATTTTTCAATCTATGACTGCATAATTCTCTTCTCTCTTCCAAGTCTATGTATATTTTCAAATACAATGTGACCCATCTAGAGGCTCCTTTTGTCTGAATCTGCCCTTACTGTGTATTTTTTCTGACCTTATGAGCCTTTAAACTGGGAGAGGTTTATCTGTACTTCAGCCAGCATAAAGACTATGGGAACCTGCTATGCAGCAATGGCAGCTCAATCCTGCAGACTTTGGCCAGGGGATGTATCTCTGTGAATTGGCCTCCCACAGAGATACAAAATAGGAAGCTGCTCTTGGCTTTATTTTTATTTGTCTAAAACCCCTTTTTAAAGCTTTCTCAGGCTTTATGTGGATATATGTGCCCTACCTTGGAATGCCATATGTAGGCAGAGTTTTTCCCATCTTGGGAACTGTTTCCAAATATAACCACACAGAGGGTTATATTAATTATAAATCCTCACCCAATAGCTCAGGCTTATTACTGTCTAGCTCCTACATTTTAAACTAGCCCATATTCCTTATTTAAGTTCTGCCACATGGTGGCACATTCATCTTGCTTATCCAAATCTCCTCTCAACTTTTTCACTCCATCCTTCTCCCAGCATCCCTTGTTTGATCACCCATCTATACCTTTTGCCTTGCTATTGGCCATTTACCTTTTGTTAGCCAATGAGAGTAATACATATTCACAGTATACAAAGGGTTGTTCCACAACACTGAGGAGCATCAGTTTCTTTGCTTCCACAATGCACTCAAAGCAGCTCAGCAATGGTGGTGTGGTGTGGGACAATGGCCTGTATTCTGTCAATTATATTTTAAATAAACACTGATTGGCCACTAGCCAGGCAGGAAGTATAGGCAGGACAACCAGACAGGAAGTAGAGGCAGGTCAATGAGAACAGGAGAATTCTGGGAAGAAAGAAGCCCATTCCTCTGCAGTCCTGTCCCAGCCACAGAAGAAGCAAGATGTGCCTGCCACACCGAATAAGGTTCCAAGACACGTGGCTAACACAGATAAGAATAGTGGGCTAATATAAGTTATAAGAGTTAATAAGAAGCCTGGGCTAATGGGCCAGTCAGTTTTATAACTAATGTAGATCTCTGTGTGATTTCTTTGAGACTTAATGACTGACCAGGCAGGACAGAAAACCTAAGTCAACAGTGGTGAAGGTTAAGGCATACAGTCAAGGAAAGTGTCCTCTGACCTGGGGCATCCCTGCTTAAGAGAAAGGAACATGGCTTGTTTTCACTCTGCACCTCAGGAAACCAGGTGCCATAGGCAAAAATATAATAATAGTACAAAAATATAAAAGTTTATTTTGGTTATTGGAATTGAGGATTGACTAAAGGAATGGCAAGCCAAGATGGTAATCCTTGTAATAAACTTCAGCTGGATTTAACTGATCTTGCATTAGAGCCTTCTGAGTCCCATACCCACCATTCCCTTACCATGAGGAGTTGTAATCCTGATCAGAGTGACTAGGAGGATGTTGTTAGAAAGTTAAGGAGGAGGCAGGTAGACCAGAACTCTTCAGTCACAGGGTTATTTTCCTTGAAGGCTATCCCTGGGGTAAACCAGGTTTAAACTGGCTTTTCTCAGGGGTAGTTCATAGGAACTTTTATTTAAGCTATCCCCACCCCCCTTCCAAGGAGCTATCCCCAGGTTATGGGAATTTTTCAAAATTCACAGGAAACCTTGGAGAAATTAATGGTGGAAATAATAATAAAAAGACCTTGAGGGTTATATTGAAGTTTATGAGTTGTGGTTGGAGGCTGAGCCTACCAGGAAGCAGAAAGGATAACTACATTAAGATGTAGTATTCATAGGAGATGGAGTGCTCGTGATGTACATTATGGCCATTGAAACAACAAACTGGGAAACTACTGAGTCCTGATAGAAGTGACACTTAAGTTAATCATCAATCCCTTTTCATGCACTCACTATTGACATATCACACCAAACCTGTACACATATGTAACAAACATTCCCTCAGCAATATATTCCCTCGTGCACAAACGCCTGCTACTTCCATGTCATCCTGAGAAAGCAGGTCCGTCATAGTGGCTCCTCTGTCCTGTTGGTTTGGGCACACCAGTCCAGGCTGTTCCAGGCTAGCCAGGCTGAAGGCAGACATTTCAAACTCTAATTCACTCATCTTCACGTGGAAGCCTCCGTAGTAATCTCGCAGTGTAAATCAGGTCATAGCTGCCATCTCCCCCCAACTTAGAATCTTCACAGCTCCAACATCACACTTAGAACAAAGGGCCTGAAGATTCTGACTACAGAGCAGGGCTCCTATCTCGGTAACATCAACTCATCATCTGCTTGCCTCCTTATTCAATCTTACCCTCATTGCCCATAGATTTCTTTTGTAAACAAGTCACCTGTGGTCCTAGGACGCCCAAGTGCAACCCATCTTTCTCTGTGTTTACATAACAATTCTTTCCTGAAATCAGGTCAGATCATAAGCAAGTGCTTAGGCAGTTTTAGCCCAATAAGGCCACTCCTGGAGGACAGATAACTTTTCCCCACAATGTCTTCATACCTAAGGTAGTGCTGGACACTCGAGAGGGACCAGATAACCATTTATTGATTAAATATATGTGTAGACAAATAAGGTATTGAGATGCAGAATCATAGCTTAAAAATGTTGCATCAACTTTGTCACCACTATTCCATACAGACAGAGGGCTTAAGTACTGTCAGTTGTATGAAGTTGGACAGATAATCCCTCACCCATCTACTACCCATTTGTGTATAATGCTGTACAGAAAATTGGACACAACCCCATACTCATTTGCTCATTGTTCAGCAAGTAAGATCTGTGTACCAGCAATGATCTGGGATGGTACTGGGTGGCTTTAGTCAACTTGACAGAAACCTAGACGTAGCTGGGGAGAGGGAATCTCAACTTAGGAACTGCTTCCATAAAAGTGGCCTATGGGTATCTCTGTGGGTAATTTTATTGATTAATGATTGATTTGGGAGGTCCTAGACTACTGTAGACAGGGCTACCCCTAGACGGATGGTCCTGGGAGGGAGGAGAAAAGTAGCGGAACTTGAGCCTGAGAGCGAGTCAATAAGGAGCATTGCTCTATGCTCTGATTCACTTCCTGCCCTAACTTCCCTCAATGAGCTAATATAACTGGGGCATGTAAGTCAAATAAACTATTTCCTTCATTAGTTGTTTTTGTCACGATGTTTTATTACCATAAAGGAAAACAAACTAGGGCCAGGACTATGCAAGAGTCTGAGTTATGTTGCCAGCAGATCTCAGGGTGTGAGCTTTCTGGGAACTTACATTTTCTTAGTGATATAATCAGTTTAAAACATAAGCAAGGGACTGCTGTAGCTTGGTGCTGGAACATGTTCCTATCATGGGTTATAAACCAACACTAAAATAAATAGATAATAAATAAGGAAAACTAGGTAGAAAGCCTGGCCCATCTGTTAGGTAAAACAAGGCAATAGGAGAGATAGCTGCCAAAGTAGTGGGAAAAGCTCCACCCAATGCCTGGGAATGCTATGGGATATTTGTATACTGTGTGAAGTTGTATTGCTGTGATTGGTGTAATAAAAAAGCTGAACAGTCAATAGCTAAGCAGGAGGTATAGGTGGGATTTGGGGGAGATAGAAGAGAAGAAGGAATATAGGTACATGGGAGAAGCCAAGAGACACAGAGAGGAAACAGATATAACACAGAAGAGAGGTAACACTATGTGATAGAACATAGATAAATACAAATGGGTTAATTTAAAGTACAAGAATTAGTTAGGAAAAAGTCTAAGTTAGGAAAAAGGCCAAGCTTTCACAATTAACAGTAAATCTCCATGTCATTATATGTGGAGCTGGCAGCTGAAGGTAAAACAGGTTACATATGGTGCCGAACATGAGACCACATATATCCACATAGGCCTGAGAAAGCTGAAAAAAAATAAGGTTCCAAAGATGTGGCTTCCTGGTGAGGCTTCCTGACAGCCATCATCTCTCTGGGAGGCTTGGCGTACAGAGGCTTGGCCCTTTTAAGAGGTGCTGCTGTGCAGCAGAAGATGTGAGCAGCCAGTGTACAAGATAAAATGCCTGTCACATCAGGGCATAACAGCTTCTCTGAGCTTGGGTGGTAAACACACAGGCATGAGACCAGGGTCTCTGGGAACTGAGGGGGATGCAGTCAGCTACCAGAGCCTTGAAGGGGCTAGTCTGGCCGTATACAATTCGTCTTGTGGTCTGAAAATTCTGTAGGCACACAGTAAAGCAATCTAGACCAAGAAAACTTTTAAACAGATAAAGTAAAAAATGGATATAGACAGTCATAGAGAAAAATAAATAGTTTTAAAATAATAAAGTGGAATAATATAATATATATATATATATAAAAGAAGCCACAGAAAGGTGAAACATACACAGGGTATCTGGATCCTGTATGGTAGTGTGTTGACTTTGCTTTTTTGTTTTTTGTTTTAATGATAGTATAAAAATACAATAGCTGCTAAGAGATGTTAACTTATAGAAACTGCTAAATTAAGCCAGCCTGTATATTTTAAAAATTCTTCAACTTTCAAAATGAAACTCAGAAATGTTGCATTAGAGGAGAGGTTATGCCTTTGTTTCGACAGGAAAAAAACATTGTGTTTTTTTTCAAAATTAATGAAGATCAGATTTGATTAGGGGAGACCTACTAAAATTTCTTAGCTACAGACATAAAGAACAAACAAAAATGACTACAAGACAGGTGACATATACTCTGATCTCTCTAGTATGGGATCAGCTCCGAGACTGGTTGAGACATGATAAAACTTGATGACTACAGAGTCCTCTTGACTTATTATTACATGCCATCCTTTCAAATGGTATGGCTGAAAATTTATATTACAGTTTAGTTATATAGTCCAAACAAACTTATAAAGCTAACAAATGCCTTTTACCTGTTCAAACATAAAATAAAAAATCTCTAATTGACTTGTTCACAATGCACATTCTATACTTGTGTTAACACAGATACATATATTAACTTTAAAAATTTATGCTTTAAAATAAAAACGGGCCAAACACCAAGAAAGACAAGTAGCCCAGCGTCTTAGAATGTCTCTGTTGCAGTTTCCTCAAAATTCTGCATCCAAAACAACTTCAAAACTCTAGTTGAGATAGCCCAGCCTCCTAGACTATTCAGTCAAGATTTCAGATAAGCTCTATATTTCTTTTCTTTTTTATTGATTTTTATTGAGCTCTACATTTTTCTCTGCTCCCCTCCCTGCCTCTCCCCTCCCTGCTTCAACCCTCTCCCAAGGCCCATGCTCCCAATTTACTCAGGAGATCTTGTCTTTTTCTACTTCCCATGTAGATTAGATCTATGTAAATCTCTCTTAGTGTCCTCATTGTTGTCTAAATTCTCTGGGATTGTGATTTGTAGGCTGGTTTTCTTTGCTTTATGTTTAAAAACCACCCATGAGTAAATACATGTGATAATTGTCTTTCTGTGTCTGGGTTACCTCATTCAAAATAATGTTTTCTAGCTCCATCCATTTTTCTGCAAAATTCAAGATGTTGTTATTTTTTTCTGCTGTGTAGTACTCCATTGTGTAAATGTACCACATTTTCCTTACCCATTCTTCAGTCAAGGGGCATTTAGGTCATTTCCAGTTTCTGGCTATGACAAACAATGCTGCTATGAACATAGTTGAGCACATGTCCTTGTGGCACGATTGAGCATCCTTTGGATATATACCCAAAAGTGGTATTACTGGGTCTTGAGGAAGGTTGTTTCCTAATTTTCTGAGAAATCACCACACTGACATCAAAAAGGATTGTACCAGTTTGCATTCCCACCAGCAATGCACAAGTGTTCCCTTTCCCCACACCCTCTCCAGCATAAGTAGTCATCAGCGTTTTTGATCTTGGCCATTCTTACAGGTGTAAAATGGAATCTCAGAGTTGTTTTGTTTTACATTTCTCTGATGACTAAGGATGTTGAACATTTCCTTAAGTGTCTTTCAACCATTTTAGATTCCTCTGTTGAGAGTTCTCTGTTTATGTCTGTACTCCATTGTTTTAATTAGATTATTTATTCTTTTGATGACCAATTTCTTGAGTTCTTTGTATATTTTGGAGATCAGACCTCTGTCTGATGTGGGGTTAGTGAAGATTTTTCCCCATTCTGTAGGCTGTCGTTTTGTCTTGTTGACTGTGTCTTTTGCTTTTCAGTTTCAGGAGGTCCCACTTATTAGTCTGTGCTGCTGGGTTATGTTTAGGAAGTGGTCTCCTGTGCCAATGCATTCAAGTGTACTTCCCACTTTCTCTTCTATAAGGCTTAGTGTGGCTGGCTTTAAGTTGAGGTCTTTGAATCATTTGGAATTGAGTTTTGTGCATGGTAATATATATGGGTTTATTTTCATTCTTCTACATGTTGATATCCAGTTATGCCAGCACCACTTGTTAAATATGCAGATAAGCTCTATACTTCCTCATCCCATAGAAACTAAACAAAAAATAATATAACTAGCTCTCCCAGGACTTGAACATTATCCAAATTTTCTCAGGGTCCCCCAAAGATGCCATTTCCCCCTAGACAATAGGAAGCAGTCTAGAAAACATGATGCCCATATTCCTAAGAAGTGGGGTGTGTGGTTTTTGGTCATTTGGTGGACTATGGATGCCTGTCATCAGTTTGGGGGGTTGGTTACAAGTCATTATTGGTCACAGTCAGGGAAAAAAGCTAAACAAAGGAGATTAGATTCAGGGATCATTTTCTGAAGGGAAAAGGGGGATACAGTATAAAAATGATGGGATAATAGGGTAGATTGCCGAGTCTATTTTTGAACAACCACTTGTCTCAAATATTTTATATCTATATGGATTTTTATATATTGATACAAATTTAAGGTTGTTTTTGTTATACAGTATATCTGTTTCTATTCTTGTTTAAGGTATTGCACCTATCCAGCTCATTTAAAAATATAGTGTAAAAATCTAGTCCTTGAAAGCTATTTTGGGTAATTAAGAAATATAGGTTAGTTGTTAGTCGTCTATAATAATCAAACTTGTGGTCATGTTAGGTATGTTTTCAAGGCCAAACAGAGTTATATTTTAGATAGATAGGTGGGTGGTCTTCAAACACTTCAGAGATCTACTGAATATGGTATTTAAAATAGTTTGATAACATAAGGCTTTTCATGACAGTGACAGCTCCTGGCAGCACCAAATTACTTCACAAAAGGATGACAGACTGCTGAAGGAGAGAGGGCCTGCTTTTGTTCTGTCCCACCTGGCTAGCTTATATCTGAAATAACCACACAGAAATTGTATTAGTTAAATTACTGCCTGGCCCCATTATATCTAGCCTCTTCTTGGCCAACTCTCACATCTTGATCTAACCCATTTCTACCAATCTGTATAATACCATGAGGTTGTGGCTTAGCAGGAAAGATTCTAACCAGCATCCATCTCAGGCAGAAGCTTCATGGTGTCTGTCACTCTGACCTTCTTCCCAGCATTCAGTTCGATCTACCCCACCTATCTAAGTTCTGCCCTATCAAAAGGCCAAGGCAGTTTCTTTATTCAGCCAATGAAAGCAATACATAGACAGAAAAACCTCCTACACCAATGGACATTGATGAATCTCTGCATAAAGTTTGCTTTTATTTGTGGCAAAGTTAGCCACTGGGCAAGAAAGAACCCTTGCCTTAACTTCTTAGAGTATGCTGTCCAAACTCAACAAGCAGGACACAGGCAAAAGTGACTGTCAAACTTTCCCAAGGCAAAGCAGATCTTCAAAGCAGTCCTTCAAAGTTCCTGCCTCAGAGCCGAGTCTGTCAGATACTGTAGGCTTGTAGGCCAAAGATGGATGCCCCAACATTGCAGAAGAACCTTGGGTTCCTTTCCAGTAGCCAATTGTCTCTGTTGTGCCTAAGTTTTGAAAGTTGCTTGCTCTGCACTTCCTGCTTACTCAGGTAATATTATATCCTTCTTGGGTCTCTGATGGGGATTAAAAACTAGATAGTATACAGTTTTCATTGTTTCTAAACTCAAAAAAAGTCAACCTACACGACAGATATATTTATAAGGTTGAGAAACATAAAAGCTTAAATTGTTTATCTAAGAAGATGTTTTAAAGTCTAAAAAGATATTTTTAGATGGTAATACAGATTATGATAAAAATGACTTAGGTATAAAACTTTGGACTCACTAAGGAAGTATAGATAATATAGTATTTTCTCCAAATTTGCCAGATACATATGGACTAAACATTGTGAATATAATCCTTATCTGATAATTTTTCCTATTTATATAGTTTTGCTATGAGTTAAAATCTTTCCTTTTACTGGGACTGAATGAGCATATGATCAAACCAGACTCTCTGAATGTGGCGGCGAAAGTTGGCAGATGGAGAACCCACAAACAATGACACCAGGACCTATCTCTTCTGCATGTATTAACTTTTTGAGAACCGAGTCTTTTTGAATGCACTCCTTCCTAGGCCAGGAGGGATGGGGTGGGCCTTGGACTTCCAACAGGGCAG